>JAOBRD020380648.1:0-19846 GCA_027575215.2 Hydrozoanthus sils
AGGCCCAGGTTTCGTCAAATATATCTCACTTCAATTTCCACACTTGTAATAATGGCGGAGGGAGAGGCCCAGGTTTCGTCAAATATATCTCACTTCAATTTCCACACTTGTAATAATGGCGGAGGGAGGGGTGAGGTGCTACAGCAGTTGATAAAGGGATGAAGTTTTTAATTATCAAAACGAATAAAAAAAACGTTGCATGTATCTATGATAGTTGTTTCGAAATCATAAGTTTTATTTGAGGAGATAATATCAGGGAGGAAGAAAGGAAAATTGCCCCGTTCTTGACAATGCATGGTGCATATTAGAAGGTGCTGCTTTTCTGTAACATCTGCAAACGGGTGGAGCCTCTCGTCTTCTGGGGTAAGGACGTAACCTGGATTTTGTGACTACCAAAGGGCACTGAAGACTATAAACCTCATCATTTACCACAAGATCACCTATTGGTATAAAAGGTGTTGCGTTTCAAACCTCTTCATATCTCACATTGGTTATATTATTTTATTCGCCTAGATATGGGGCTTTGTCTTTCGGCAACGTTAGAGAATACGTGCCACAGGAAATGGACAACATTCCAATGAAATCAATTCGGCGGCTGGCGATAAGAGAAGCCGCGCAGGTGATTTACTCTCGTTTTGTGACTTTATTTCAGTTGTTAATGGTCTCAAAATAGGGCACATACATTTAGGCTACTGTTACTACTACTACTACCACTACCACTACCACTACCACTTCCACTTCCACTACCACTACCACTACCACTACCACTACCACTACCACTACCACTACCACTACCACTACCACTACCACTACTACTACTATTACTATTCCTACTAACAGCACTATCACTGCTGCTGCTATTTTTAATGTTATTTATTATTAGTAGTATAATTGTTATCTTGTGCTTTATTACCCAAGGCCTGGTACAACAACAAGGGATCTCACGCAATGCCAACCTACCTCAATGTTATGAACAACGTCATCCTGAGGGCGTCGTTACCAGAAAGCAAAGGCAATCCGGCTGCATACGGTTAGTTACGATTGGTTGTTCCACACGTGATGATGTGTAAATTGCAGAAAAGGAGAACATGAATCCAAGCTCGATTTGACAATGACAACTAAAACAGTTCACTGTCGTGTTGTTCAATGAGTCAAAACCATCATATTTGCCAACCAGTACAAATAAACAATGATAATGCCTCCTTTTAATTTTCAAAAGTTGGCGCGTTACAAGTCTGCTACAAAATTTGTAGATGGGTATTTACAATGTACTTACACTTCGACTCTTTGCATAAGTTTTCACTTTTCTGTAGTCCAGTTTAACTTAAACAAAAGCTCGAATACCAACTCCTGTTGTTTCGACTATTTTAAGTTCCTGCCTTTGAAATTTAACTTACCCAAGTCGATTGATTGAGTAAATGAAAGAGGGAATAAATGAATAAACGATTGCCTAAGAATTAACAAAGATAAACAAAACAATAATTGAATGAACGAAAAAAGGCCAAATAGTTGAATTGCAGTAAACAAGTTGCCGTTATTTTGTAACTACGAGTTAGCTTCTGCAGCTTGTTTGCGGATTAAGGACTGAATTGTTGGAATTAACCTGGTGTTTTTTGTGTATATGTTTTTAACTTGCAGGTATAACAGCCTACAATCATCCTTTCAACAAGACAAATACAAGATTATCCTTGGAGTATCTGTAAGTACTGACAAATAACTAGGTTCTTCTAGCTTGTGAATCTTTGCAGCCAATCAATCCCAGCGACTACTGCATGATCTACCCCTCCCTTAGGTCAAAGTTGGAGTAAAGGTTGGAGTTTTAATTAATAAATGTTTGCGGGGGGAGGGGCACTGATTTTGGCACGGTTCCTTAATTTTTAAATTTGTTTGTTTTTTATTTTATTTTAGGCGTCAAGGAACAGATGTTGTGATTGCAATATTTGTGATCATTGCGATGTCATTTGTTCCAGCTAGTTTCGTGGTTTTCCTTGTAACTGAGCGAGCTTCCAAGTCAAAGCATCTTCAGTTTGTCAGTGGGGTTGATCCTGTTATTTACTGGCTGTCGAACTATGCTTGGGACATGGTAAGTTACAGGACAAATCCTCAGTGGTGTTAAAAGTTTGCGTGAGGTTGGGACCAAGAGAATGTGGGAATCTTGGAAACCAGAAAAGTTTGGAGTTCTTTTGCATCCTCTAAACTATTCATTTCTCCTTGAGTCTTGAAGATTGTGGAATATTTGGGTTTTTTTTTCAGTCCTGAAAATTGATCAAGTTTTCTTGAGTCATTAAGACTGTGGATTATATTTGAGTTTTTCCAGTCCTGGAAATTGATCAAATTTCCTTGAACCTTGAAAATCAAGGTTTTTGAAAATTAGTAATCAGGAAGTGAAATTGATGAATTTTGTTTTCGTTATGGAATTTTGAGTTTGGATGCGGAAGGTTTCTCATGGCGTGATATGTCGCTATGTTACGACATGCCATGTCACGCCATGAGAGATCTTTGCTAGCAGGGAAGTGGAACAGCAATGATTGTGTTGAATCTTAGGTAGGTTTTTGTTGTTAGTCTGTTACAAAGCCCTTGAAGCTAATGGTTGTTCTTGGATGGCACCTCAACTTAACCTCATTACACCCAAGCCTGTCTATGGCTCAACTAAGATGCATTGCATTTGCGTGCCACTTGAAACCGATTGATAAGGGATAATAACTTTATAGGTGATTTTTATAAACTCGATTGAATTTACCTCTTTAAGATACATAATTTTCCATTGAATTTATACTGTTCATTTACTTCCAGAGTACTCTCTAAACTTCCCAAGTGCATCCATAACTCGATAAACAAACACAATAACCTATTTCTTTTAAAACATTCGAGTGCTTAAAAGTGGAAACAAAATAGCAACTTTATGTAACGGGTGTCCAAAAGCACGGCTGGCCGTGCGCCTATCGTGTTATGGATGTAAGCTCACGTCATTAAAAAAACGCGAAAAATGTCTGTATATGTTCTAAAAATAAATTATTTCTGCTTTGCTTTTTCTCCTTCAGTGTAACTACCTGATTCCCGGTCTAGCCTGCATTACGCTACTGTACTTGTTCAATGTGCCCGCTTACTCATCCGAGACTAATTTTCCAGCAGTTGTCTTCCTCTTCTTACTTTATGGGTAAGTGTGGGATAAATTAAATTGTTGAATATACATTGACACCATGAAATGGCCTCTATTTTTATGCACTGTATCTGTTTATTATGGGTCGTCATTCATGTTGATAACGGATACCTTGAAGCCATCTCTATCATAGGTAAGGTTTTCGTCCCTCCCTACAGATCATATAGGTTCTCATCTCTCCCTACCGATGATCCGTCATTCCCTGTAAGGGTCTCTTCTCTCCCTACAGATCTATGATGCTTCACTCCCTATATGGTTCTCGTCTCTCCCTACAGATAGTCAATCACTCCCTATAGTGTGTCTCATTTTTCCCTACATATGGTCCATCACCCTCATATAAAGTGTCTCATTTCTCCCTACAGATGGTCCATCACCCCAATAATCTGTCTCATTTTTCCCTTCAGATGGTCCATCACCCCCATAATGTACCCAGCTGCGTTTTATTTCAAAGTTGCCAGTACGGCGTACGTCTCCTTGATTGTCCTCAATCTTTTCGTTGGTATAACAGCAACAGTAACAACCTTCATACTGCAACTTTTCCCGGACGATAAGGTGAGGTGTTAATTTGTGTCGAGAAAGGAAATGTCACACCCTTTGTTGTTGTTATGTTTACAGAGATTTCATGTAACCCAATTTTGCTTGGGCTACTGAAAACTTCAAAAATCTTCAAAACTCACTACTTGTGCTAACAAATTGAAAGGCAATCAGCCTCATTACAATCATAGAGATGACCTCAACTGTCTTAATTACGTTTTTCTAACATATGGTAGCCGTAAGACCACTTTCTGAAAATGTTGCAAAACGTAATTTAAAAGAGTGAGACTACAAAAGTTTGAAGCCATCAATGCTTCTCTATAATTGTTTGCCCAAATGGGAGTTGTCGGAAAATCCCCCCAAAATGAACTTTAGAAGTTGAAATTATTGGTTTTATTGTTGTTATTAAGCTCAATTGATAAAGAGAACTGCTTTAAGAAGAGAAAGTTTGCATTGGTGCTATGCTTAAAATGGTAAAAAGCTTGAGATGGGTCCCTATTGCTTTGCGGTTGTATTGTTAGCATCACAATTTCTTTGGAGGTGTATGTATAGAAGTCATTTCATGTTTGAACGACTGAAGACGACAACAAACAAGGCTTACCTCATGGAAGCCATAATGCTCAAGCTCAACAAATTGGAACAAAACAAAATTTTCTAGCTGGCATATTTTTGCGATTGGTTAAACTCCTGTGTCTCTAATAATATGAAGATTCGTCTCTGCTGGTGATAGTAATAAACTTAAAGTTAATTACTTTTGATACACAGTGTATACAATGTTTAGAGCATTAGGCCTTCATTGTGGACAAGAATGAAGCTACGGTCGAAAGCTTAATGCCTTAAACATCGTATACACTATGTGTCAAAGGTAATTAACTTTAAATTTATTTATGTGTGTTTGTTTTAGCGAGGACTGTTGTTTGACTTAAGAGTTAGCTCAGTCGATACCTCCGCTCAGATCCAAGTTTTGATAGACCAGTGGTGTTTAGCACTGTCGATACAGACCCTTTTTTATGTCCAACTTGCTGTCTATCGACAGGAATTAACTCTGGTGAACGATGTTCTTAAAATTGTGTGTCTCGGCTTTCCCAATTACTGCCTGGGACGAGGGCTTATGGACCTGGCCTACAATCAGTACATTAACGAATACTACACTCAGATTGGTGAGTTGACTGATAACTAAGAGCTGATAGAAACCTCTTCCGCCATCTATTCTGATTTCTTTTAATACTTTTGTTTTTTCCTGCTCTAGGATGAAATTGTATACAGAACAATTAGTGGCATTGTTCACGAGTGTATGTTGAGGACCCATGTCGTATATCTGGGCTCGGTTGTTCAAAGACTGGTTGTAAACTTTAGCCCTGGGTTAAGTCAGAATTGAAGCAGTGATTTCTTCTCAGAGGAAAGGTTTACGGTTCGCACAAAACACCGTTTAGGTTTTCTATGGAAAAGAACTTGTCAGTTCCAAAATTGCAGCTCAAATCAGTCTTTGTAAGGTTTGAAACAAGAACGTACGTTAGACCTAGTTCATACGTCGAGTTTAATTCAGACGAATTTAATTTACATTAAATTTAATTTACATTAAATTCGTCGATAAATTTAATTTTACCGGCCCGGGTGGTCACCGGGAGACGTTGTACCCTTCTTTGAAAGACGGATAAAACGTCTAGGATGAGGTCGATTCATTTCATACGTCACAGAATTGTCGAATTTAATTGCATGGAGAGCTTTGAAATGAATTCGTTGACATTAAATTCAACAATCGTGCGACGTATGAACAGGGCCTTAATAATTTAACCCGGGGTTAGTGCTAATCGGCCTTTGAACAACCGGGACTAGGAGTTGATTGATGCTCTTATAAATTTGTCTCAAGTTTAACAACTGTTGTTCAATGGTGGTTAATTTCAGTTGAAAAATAGTTGTAATAATCTCAATTTTATCTTTATATGATCTGGCAGCTTTATCAATTATCTATTTAATGATCCTGTTTTAAACGTTGAAAATATCCAAATCGTGCGTATCTCGGTGATGTGTTTTTACGTACTCATTTTCTACTCGGTCTTAAAAGTTGATACGCTTTTCGTTTTTTTATCGCGTGACGTGAATAGGTTATACCCAAGTTTATAGGAACAAATACGCACTCCAAATCGATAAGTTGATTTTGATGTTGTGTAGCATCATTTACAGGGCTTGAAATAACTATCTAGCAGGCACCGGACACATTTGTCCGATCAAACATGATTTTGCTCGGACATACGCGTTTTTGGCCGGAAAAATTTAATCCATCTCAACTAGTTGCAATAGAGTTTACATTTTGCCAGTTACATGATCTGTAAACCAAAAGTCCGTCAAATTTTATATCATTTTGTTTTTCAGGAACATGATAAGATTAAATAATTTCCATCATGATTCTTAATGACTCAAAATTGAATTTTCTTTAAAAGTTCAAATGACCGGACAATATGTCCGGTCATCCACAGATTTCTCCGGACAACGCTCGATTCTGACCGAACGCTGTCCTTTGACCCGCTGTTATTTCAAGCCCTGATTTATTCGGTTATAAGTATTAGCTGACTGTACTCTTAAGAACTAACAGCCTGCAGAAAGAACTTGTGGGTAAATTCGTTTTACGATTCCTCCGATACAATTGTATTTTCTTAATACCCTAAGAAGCACTTTATTGGATCTGATCTGTTACAGGTGAATTTGATAAAATTCGTTCACCATTTGAATGGGAGATTGTAACTCGAAACCTAGTGTGCATGTTGGTAGAAGGATTCGTCTTTATTAGCATCACTGTTCTCATGGAGTTTCGATTCTTCATCAAGCCCAGGTGCGTGTAGATACTACACAGAATGATACATAAGTTTCCAAGGAATCTTTTATTACACAATTATGTTATATTAATAAATTTCATGAGCTTTTATTGTAACTACTTCGGCCATCTAGTCCAATGGCTAGTTTTTATTAAATATGATAGTTACAATATGATGTTGATGATTGAGATGATGATAAGTATGATGGCTTTAACAAGGAATAATGCCAACGATGATGAAAGAGCAATTACAATGATTGTTCCATTCCAACAAGTTAAGATGATGATGGAGATGATAATTACAATATGATGGTTGTCACAAGTTCTAATGATGATTAAGATGATAATTGAGTATGATGGCTTTAAAAAGGAATGATGCTGACGACTATGAAAGAGTAATTACAATGATTGTTCCAATAAGTGAAGATGATGATGGAGATGATAATTACAATACGATGGTTTTAACAAGTTATGATGGTGATTGAGATGATAATTGAGTATGTTGGCTTTAACAAGGAATGATGCTGACGATTATGAAAGAGTAATTACAATGATTGTTCCAATAAGTGAAGATGATGATGAAGATGACAATTACAATATGATGGGTTCTAACTAGTGATAATGACGATGATTTAAAAAAATACGATGGATTTGATGATGATGACAAAATCAGTATGAAAATCTTTTGATGATAAAGATTAAAACGGAAGTTTTGGTTTGTGTTTCAATCGAAAACTTGAAACTGTTTGGGTTGGGTATGAATTGCTTTGTGTCTACCGTAACTGTTCTGCCCCATTTAGCACTGTTGATAAAAAAAATTCTGGTTGATTCTGTCAGGCGTGTTCCAATGTCACGTGTTCCGGTGGACAATGAGGATGAAGATGTGGTTACCGAGCGCGAGAGAGTGCTCAGTGGGGATGCCAATGAAGATTTAATCCGCATCGAGAACCTTACTAAGGTTTGTAAAAAAAGCAGATTGAAAATTATACCTCTTATATTACTCGGGACTTTGTTTTATCATTTCCTATGGTTTCGTTACTAAGTGTCTAATTTGGTATCCGTTATGTAAGGAAAATGCGTTAATGAACTGGCTAGGGTGTAATACTGCTGAGAACTGGCTAGGGTGTAACACTGCTGAGAACTGGCTAGGGTGTAATACTGCTGAGAACTGGCTAGAGTGTAATACTGCTGAGAACTGGCTAGGGTGTAATACTGCTGAGAACTGGCTAGAGTGTAATACTACTGAGAACTGGCTAGGGTGTAATACTGCGCCGATAACTGATTAGGGCGTAATATTTTTTTTGCTATTAGCTTGTGTATTAGATCTTGGTCTATATAACTTTACAGTTTATTTTCTCGGCACGTTAGCGTTTTGCCCTGCATGCTAGTGCCCTAACCAGCCACAACAGTCTCCGAGGAGAAATAAAGTTATGTTGTTGTTATTGGGGTTGAAATAATGCCTTGAGAACTGGCTAGTGTGTAATATTGCGTTAATTCAGAACGATAACGTTGTTGCAGAGCAAGTAAATGATAAATTTTGTAAGTTACTAAATTTGGTTCATATAAGTAGAAGTTACAGATGATAGTAATGGCAATGAAGTATTTAATGGCATTTAAACCGAAATAGCAAAAACAGTTTGGCCTAGGCCTTATGAACAAAACCGATGACTAGTTGTTTGGCAAGTCTTAAATGAAGTTATAGGTGAATTACCAGGTTTTCATAGGAGCTCGCTACCTTTTGTCTGTTTTACTCATCCACCAGGTGTACAAATCAGCGAAGAGAGGGAAGAAATTAGCAGTTGACCGACTATGCTTGGGCGTACCACAAGGAGAGGTGAAGTTTTGATACTACTGGTGAAAGATCAACCACTTTTTCTTTTTATGGATAGATTTGTTAACTTGATACTTGAGATATCAAACACACACCTTTCAAGGACTCGCGCTAAAGGGATAGCTCCTCCTACATCTGACACCTTTCAAAAATCAAATTTTGGACCAAGCAGCGGTCCCACCTTCATAACCACTAAAATTTAAATAATCGTAACAATCTTTTATAAACAGTAATGGTAGAGAGAAACGCAAGCGAAATTCGTCTCGTTTCTTTCTTCGTTTTCATATTAAGAAATTTTGTTGAAATTCAGGGAAATTTGTACCCTTTTCGGTTTTTACACCTCTAATTTTCGCTCATTTGCTAAACGTGTGTTTTGGCTAAACTTCACGTATTATGTATAAATTTGCGTTTCTTTTGTATTTTTTGTTTTGTTATGATTTTCCTCTGTTTGAAAAAGAAATCAACAAAACTTAAGGCAGCTACACACGAGTCGATTTTTTGTCGCGAAGCTCCCGAATTTTTGACGCCGATTATTTGTCTGGAAAAAAGAGCTGCCACGCACACATACCAACTTTTTGTCGTGGGCTGCCATGGCAACGGAGCGTAATTTCGTACCCACACGCTCAGTCTGTCAGGTTGTGAAGATGGAAACTATTTTGATTCGTAATTTCAGCCCATGCTTTTGCTTTCGTGTTCCTATTGCTGTAGTCGTTCGAGGTAATATCATACAGATATGGCCTCGCTTGCCACGCTTCGACAAGATCTTCTTTTTCTAAAGTCCTTATAGCACAATTATTATTTTAGATATCTTCTGAAACTGCAACTTCCTCACCTCCGCTAATACGACTGTTGTCGCCATCTTTAATCATCCCACGTGATGTATTCAGCTCCGTGATTAGTCAAACCAAGCTCTGTTCCCGACAATTTGTCTGAAACCGACACATACGTACCGATTACCGATTTTTTATCGGCCGACTTTTTAAAATCAAACATGCGCAATCTCTGTTCCCGACAAAAAATCTTGCCTGAAACTTGTCGGGAACTACCACGCACGGCGTCAAAAAATCGGGAGCTTCGCGACAAAAAATCGGCTTGTGTGTAGCGGCCTTTATGATTCTGAAGTAATTATTATTCTGTTCATATGTTACATGAGACAATTTTGCTCATGAATAGTTCATGCCATGCCTCCTCGAAGATTGAGTGACAACTGAAGGCGCCGATTGTGTGGCTAAGGCTCAAGTTTAAAATGTTTTTAGTAACGGAAGTCCTATTGTATTTTCATAAGAGGCTTTAACTCTTTCAGTGTTTTGGTCTTCTGGGCGTGAATGGCGCTGGTAAGACTAGCACATTCAAGATGCTTACAGGCGATGAGACAGTAACAGGCGGTGAGGCCTCCCTTAACTCGCACAGGTTTGCAATCAGTTATTACTACTCTTTGTGTTGATGAGATCTAAGGGGGAGGGGGATGGGGTTGCAGTGTTAAGATCTCTGTCTACCAACCCTGAGGTCCCCAGTTCGATCCATGGCCCGGTCGAGGGTTGAACATTTTGGTGACCCTCTTTCCCGCTAAACTTCACTCAGCTTTCCATCCTTCTGGGGTCGTTGAAATGAGTACCAGCATACATGGACCGCATTGAAGCGGCTGCCAATTGCGTCTACATATACTTCTGGTCCACTTGGAGTAAACTGATCATTGTAAAGCGCCTTTGAGCATTTACATGGAAAAAGAGTACATGTAAATGCGCCACTTTATTTTACCTGTTTATACTTTTCACAGATTTGTAATCATTTATTCCTCATTCGTTATGTAGATGAAATATAAGGGGGGGGGGGGGGTGAACATACATTGGCATCGCTTGTATATAAACAAAGGATTTTGTTGTAGTCAGTGGTACAGTGGCCAAGCGGTTAGTGCGTTCCACTCGTAATCCTGGGGTTGCGAGTTCATCCGGTTAGACCACTGTGTTGTGTCCTTGAGCAAGATACTTTACCCGACTTGTTCCAGTCAACTCAGCTGTATAATGAGTACCAGCTTCTGCTGGGGGCTAACCTGCGATGGATTAGTGTCCTGTCCAGGGGGAGTCAAAGACTCTCAACCTCTTAACACTATGGAAACCGGGGATTGAAAGTTCTGGTTTAATGGGCTATTTGGCTGGAAAAGGATTTGGTTATTAAAGTGTTTCTGATTTTATTTCAGTATAACTACAGCAAGACATTCGGTGTACAAGTATTTAGGTTACTGCCCTCAGTTTGACGCCCACATCGAAGAGATGACAGCTGCTGAGCAGCTAGCTTTGTACTGCAGGCTCAGAGGTGTTCCCGAAAGAGAAGTAAATGAGGTTAGTCTCTGTATTAGTCTTGTGTACATGTCTACCGTATCTGCTCTATTAAGCCTTCCTTTATAACTTTGCGTGAACAGGGTGCGCTTGACATATATACCTTGACATTCAAGTGACTGTTCGATACAGTTCAAATTTATTGACCTTGCTCCTCTTATGAATTCCCATAGCTCAGTGGTAGAGTGTCCGACGTCGTGGGTTCGGTTCCTTCAGGAACTCGGGTTTTTTTTCGAGCCCATCTCCAAACAACTTTTTCTTTCTTATTCATTTTACAACTTTAAGGTTGAAATAAGGCCCGCTTTCTATTAAGCCCCACCTCTACTCCTCATAAACTGAAGTCGGTTCACAAATTTACCAAACCTGTGACGCTTATTGTTCATCGCTCACTATTTCAAACTTCTACTTTCATACGAGGAAGCTTCAAAATTCGCTCAAGAAAATTGTTAGACTCTTAGTTTGTGAGTTGTTTGTGTTTAACATGAAACATTTTGGGCCTTAACGAGTCACAACGTTGTCTAGAGCACCTACATTGTTAGCCTGCAAGTAATATTAATAGTAACAATAAAATACAAGCTGAAAACCGTAAGCTGAATACAAAATTTAAACCTAGTCTTCGCTCAACAAACTTTTCCGCGTTGCCAGGTTGTGTCCTGGGCAATCAGAAAGCTTGCCCTTACACGCTACGCCAAGAAGCCAAGCAAAACATACAGCGGCGGAAACAAGAGAAAACTATCGATCGCCATGGCCTTGATAGGCAACCCTCCTATTATATTCTTGGTAAGACAAGTAGTATACTGAGTTGATGTACATAGTATCTGTTAATTTGTACGGCGGATTTGGTGGAGCCCGCTTGTTTTGTTTTAAAGCTACTCAAACTTTAAACCAAAACCCTCTTGAGCACCCACATATACAGCGAAGCGAGTCTCGGTTTCTCCCATTGATGCTGGGATTTTGGTCTCATTTTCTCCAAATAAACTATCATTGGCTTTAAATCGCCCATCGGCTGCTCGCACTATGCTCGCGTCGGGATAAAATGTAAAGTTCATGAAACTTAAACAAAGGAACGCAATGAAGCGGGATGGAAATTCATTATTATTCCTTTCTTAAGTTTGATGAAGATTTTGTTTTATCCCAACGCGCGCATGTATTTCTGAAACACCGAAATGGCTTATTCTGGGGAGCTTAGTCCTATTACCCGTACGATATGACTTGAAATCACCCAAGATTCTTGTTTACTTGCTATAATCTGGTGTGCTTAGCCTCATTACCCGTAAGATATGACTTGAAATCACCCAAGATTCTTGTTTACTTGCTATAATCTGATGTGCTTAACCTCATTACCCGTAAGATATGACTTGAAATCACCCGCGATTCTTGCGCATTTGCATTAATCTGGTGTGCTTAGCCTCATTATCCGTACGATGTGACTTGAAATCACCCAAAATTCTTGTTTACTTGCTATAATCTGATGTGCTTAACCTCATTACCCGTAAGATATGACTTGAAATAACCCGAGATTCTTGCGCATTTGCTATAATCTTGTGTGCTTAGCCTCATTACCCGTACGGTCTAACTTGAAATCGCCCGAAACACTCTTGTACTTGCTATAATATTATGTGCTTAGCCTCATTACGATATGACGATATGACTTGAAATCGCCCGAGATTTTCGTGTGCTTGCTATAATCTGGTATGCTTAGCCTCATTACCCGTAAGATATGACTTGAAATCGCCCGCGATTTTCGTGTACTGGCTATAATCTTGTGTGCTTAGCCTTATTACCCGTAAGACTTCACTTTGAATCTTGAAAAGGGATTCTTTATATCGCTCCAAATGAACAAACTAATTTTCTGTGTTGCCAGGATGAACCCACCACGGGAATGGACCCAAAAGCTCGGCGATTTTTGTGGGACCAGGTGTTGAATATTATCAAGAGCGGTCGGTCTGTTGTCTTGACGTCGCACAGGTGAGTTGTAGTATCGGCAGCTAGTCTTTAGAGTTAATCACTTCCTTTCTAACTGTAAGTGCACCGACACCAATAAAATTCCCCCTAAACGATTTTGAATTCTTAACTACGAAATAATCACTTACTCATTCACTTACTTACTCACTTACCCGCTTACTCACTTACTTACACACTCACTCACTAACTCACTCACTCACTCACTCACTCACTTACTTACTTACCTACCTACCTACTTGCTTACTTACTTGCTTACTTACTTACTCACTCACTCACTTACTCACTCACTCACTCACTTACTTACTTACTTACTCACTTACTTACTTACTCACTTACTTACTCACTTACTTACTTACTTACTTACTTACTTACTTACTTAATTACTTACTTACTTACTTACTTACTTACTTACTTTCTTACTTACTCACTCACTCACTTACCTATTTCTATTACTATTGCTTACTCTAGTTTACTTACTTGATTAACCACGTAATCATTTCATCATTCAGTTTATGACTTAGTTATTAACTATTACGAATTTTTTGTCTCATAAACGCGTTTGTACGAACATTTTCGTTTTTTGTGTTGCAGTATGGAAGAGTGCGAGGCTCTATGTACAAGACTGGCTATCATGGTAAACGGAAAGTTCAAATGCCTTGGAAGCACGCAACATCTGAAAAACAGGTCAGTTGTGCTTTATTGTAACAACTGCTAAAAGAGGGAAAATGCGGTTAGGGAGTAGATGGTAGGCAGGGCTGAGTCTAGCTAACAACTCCTTTGCTTAACGTTCCCTCTCCTTCCCCTCAAACTTTTCATTCCACAGCCCCGCCTACTCCCCAACCCCCCTGTTCCAGCGCCGCCTACTTCCCATTCCATCCCTCCTGATCAAGCATCTCCATTTCTCCAAGCCCTGTTTCCAGTATTAACTGCTTTAACCTCTTTTCTCTACCTTAACTCCTTTTCTTCTCTCCAACTATTTCCCATTTCAGCCACTCTCCCGATCTCGTATTCAATCTTCTGCTCCGCAGCTTAGCCCCTGCTCTCCCGATTTCCATTCTCTCTACCACTACAAAGGTCATCCCGTTTCGTGTCTCTCACACCACCACAATCGATTCTTGTATTTTGTTTTTGTTTCCATTTCACTGACCAGTTTTAGCGGGCTAGTTGTTGCTTATTCGCTCATTCTCAGAATAATGAGAGAAATGCCCTCAAGATGATCCATGTACTAAACTTGTTTTTCTGGTTTAGGTTTGGAGACGGTTACATCATTACCTTGAGGGTGAAAGGAGACTTTCCCCACCTGGACCCCGTGATTTCCTACCTCGAGGAAAAATTTCCACGAGCTACACTGAAGGTGAGCGTCCAGTAGAAGAAGGTGGTGGCCACGAAAAGACAATGTGCATATTCGAGTGAGGCCTTCCCACTGGAAAATGAGAATGAGTTTGGCCGATCTACAGCATTGTCAAGGACCCCATTAACCCACATAAAGGAAAGAGATGGGTGGGATTCGAACCTACGACCTACGAAACAGATCTACGTCGCTTTAACCAACTGAGCTATTGGGTCAGCTGAGAGTTTGGTCGTGGGATTTTAAGGACATTATAGCTCAGCCCAAGCCTATAAATAACCATAGAGTGTTGTCCTTTTAGTGGCATTTGTGTAAATACAACATGTAAATTCAAACGAGGCCTTACCACTGGAACAGGGTATTTTCCAAGTTCCGCTGATCTACAGCATTAACAAAGAACCACATAAACCAACACAAAGGAAAGAGATTGAAAATCTCTGACCTCGGTGGGAATCGAACCCACGACCAACGAAACAGATCTACGTCGCTCTAACCAACTGAGCTACGGGGCCAGCTGGGAGTTTGATCGTTGGATTTTAGAGACAAGTGGGCATTGCCCAAGCCTAGAAATAACCATACAGTGTTGTCCTTCAGTAGCATATGTGTGAATTTTAACATATAGATTCAAGTGAGGCCTTACCACTGGAACGGGGTATTTTCCAAACTTCGCTGATCTACAGCATCAACAAAGAACCCCATAAACCCACACAAAGGGAAAGAGAAAATATCTCAGATCTCGGTGGGATTCGAACCAACGACCTTCGAAACAGATCTACGTTGCTCTACCTTCTTTCCTTTGTGTGGGTTTATGGGGTTCTTTGTTGATGCTGTAGATCGGCGAAACTCGGATCATTGGCAAGGCCTCACCGAAGCTGTATATTTTCACTTATGCCATTATAGGACAACACTGTTTGTGTATTGCACTCGAATGTTTTTGCCAGTTACCAGAGCCATCATAGGTCCTGAACTTGAAGGTAAAATTAACCTTTATTTCCTTACCTACAGGAACGTCATCACAATATGCTTCAGTACCAAATCCCCTCGGGGGTCATGCCACTGGCTAAAGTGTTTGGTTATATTGAGTCTGCGCAGGAATCTTTGAGTATTGAGGATTATTCCATCAGTCAAACTACACTGGACAATGTAAGTACTGAAAAGGGTAAGAAAGAAGTGTTTTACGTGTTAAGCGTGCCTCCTCATTAACAAGGCTTAATATATACAGATGTTAGTAGCAGGCAACCTTTTTTCCAACCTCGTACCCAGGAGCCTGGTTACTAGTTTGCCTCGTTCCCACGGTTTTCCCCCAGAGGGCTGGGCAGGGGGTAAAAACCCTGGCAATGAGGTTGAGTAGCAGGGTTTAACGGAAAACCACTGCCGTAATCGAGACTCATAGTCTGATTATCATTATTGTTATTTCATCATCATCATCGTCATCATCATCATCATCATCATCATCATTATCATTGTCATTACTACTTTTGTCGTCGTCAACAAATCATGTTCTTTATAACCAATACCATTATAGTATTACTGATTTTCATTTTTGTTTAGCTTTTTGCTGGTACTCAGTAGTGTTGTAACGAGTATCAATTCAATAACGCTTTTCAGGCATGTCCTATCCACTTTGGAGCAAGAACTTGAAATCAAAATGAAGAGCAGATTACTTCCAACTTTTCTTTTTGTGAAACCGAAATACTTCTAAGAAATAAAATACTGACACAGTCGCGAAATCAAGTACGTTTTTGCTCAGTTTCAGAATTTGCTCTCGCCAAAATGAATAGGAACAGCGTTATCAGCTACGCAGCGTTGTACACATTTTTAAACCAACTTTTTTCATATCTCATGCAGGTGTTTATCAACTTTGCCAGCCAGCAAACGGACGAAACTGTTTTCAATGAAAGCTCCTTCATTTCAACTAGTTACCAGGCTTCCAATTCTGCCACCACTGCACTCGGTTGTCTTTCATTAGAGGAAGTACACTTAAATGTTCTAGACGAAGAAGAGCAAGTCGCTTTCTCCACCACTGTAAGTATCTTTAGTAACTGTAATGTATCATCGCACCAGGGGCCCACAGCCAGTTCGCCATGCGGAAAGCCTGGGTTCGACCACCATTCGGACCTTCAGCAGCTTATCAACATCGCAATTCTCCTTACCTTACCCAAACAAAATGGATTATTTTGTAATGAGAAAATGGTAGTTGATCAAACATAGAAAACTACCAAAGATGAAAAGCAAAATTCTCCTAAACTGGTAACAGGAAAAGTATGGGTTCTAGTTGGGAGAATATAACAAGGTAATATCGGGAAACGTTTAGAAAATAACACCTTCCTGCATATTATAATGAAAATATCATACGACCAACGCAATGAAACACCTGTAGGTAAACAAGTCGAATTTTCGGGTATTAACGATTTTTATAACAAATTATTTTTACCTTAAGAAGATTGTATTTGTTAATGATCTTGGCTGTATCGAGATTATGTTTGAAATTTTAGCAATAACTGTCTGTAATTCATGGCCCAAATAAATGTACGTTTACAAACAATGGATGCATCATCGTCCTGCTGCAAACACGAAGTTAACATTTTTTCAGTCAGACAAACATGTCAAATAATGGGCAGAAATAATTTTGTGTTTGTACTCAACAGTCGCGTTTGCAGTTCAAGGCAGTTGACTGCTAGAAACCGAGTTCTGTCCCAGACCTCAAGAGCAGACCAAGGCAGCTGGGAGTGATTAAACCAACAGAGTTAAAGAAACCAAGGGAGCCCCACACAGACCGAACTGGCGATGGTAAACAGACTCGATTCCAGATCCTAAAGCTCGGATGCTTGAGTAGGACTAGGGCGACCCGTACTAAGAGAAGATGGCAACTATATATTTTATCACAATAACTTGCGAGTCTAAATCGGCAAAAAAGTGCGCAAAAAAATGTCGGGGTACTTGTCACAAGTAGCTCTATGGATGTAGGGTTGAAGTATTCAAGTTTCTTGTGTACTTTTTTAAGGGTTTTTAGACTCCAGTGTACTAATAGTTGTAGTAGGTGTATCAGTTGCCTCACATGTTCCGCTGGATACGGTAGCCGGGGAAAGTGAATTGGGGTGGGGTGGGGGAGTACAGTGATCGAGAAGAAAGTATGAAGCTTTTTAGCCGACCTAATGATAGTCATAACAAAAACTGGGCTAGTTCCGGTTTAAGCTGATTCAAAGAAAGATAGTAGTTTAGATTTTTAGCAACTCCTTTTATACTACAAAGCCTCCCTTCATTGCAACCCTTTCATTTAGTCTAACATACTGTTTCTTTGAATTAGCTTTGTGATTAAATTATTTTCGCATCTGGGATTTACTATCTTTTAGAAAGTTTCTTTTCTACCATTTGTTTGTTTCGCCCTCAAACTGATTACAACTTTGTAGATTATACCTTACAGCCAGTAATATGAAGATTTTTTTTCCATTCAGACACTAAATAATGTGTAGGATAAGTAAAATTCTACCAGATGGAAATTTTTGGCGACGAATAATGAAACTTTGTACCACTTGGTATCTTTGAGAACGAAATGTTTGCTCTACTGCCAATTTTTCATAGTTTATTTTTTCAATTGTGGTGAAAAAATTTGTGTTGTTCTAGAAGCTTAACACATCTTAAAAGATGTTGTTGTCTTTCAGCACGACAGGGTAAATCAAAATTAGTTAGGTTTGTATGTTTGACATCAGAATGAGAAAAAGATTAGATTTCATATTACTTTATTAATTTAAAGTATATAATTCAGGAATGATGGTTGTTGTTGAGAGTATTGTTTTGTTTTTCAACCGAATGATTTGGGTTACTTTGTTACATGAAATATTTTTATAACAGATACTACTTTGGCGTATGTGTTACTTCTTGTGCGTGTTTGTGCCGGTGTGTGTGCGCGCGCGTCTGTGTATATGTAGTGATGTATGCAAGTGTGGTGTGAACTCGCTGTGACAGGAGAAAACTAAGAAATTAGAAACAGTTGATGTTACTTATCGAGCGTGACTCGGTTTTCGTCAGTATGATATGAAAAGTTAATGATTGTTTGTAATTCCCTGCACTGTCTCGAAACTACAGTACTTCATCCGGCAAATGGGTAAAAGGACGAGATTTGTAGTCTTAGATCGTTTTCGAAGAATATTGAGGATAAGGGAGCCGTAAATGAAAGTAAGAAAATAGGGAAGGAAAAAACTACACGCTAGTGTTAGTATCGAGAAGGCTCTTTGAACTAGCGCATATTCCATTTTTGGCTTTTTACTGTGTTTGAACACCGTATTTATGTTTCCAAACTTTTCAGGAGAAACTTTTCCTTCACCAGCGGGAACTAAAAGAAAACAGCTTTCAATTGGCGTAAAACGTTTGAGATAAAAACAGAGAGATTATAAACCTCAGAAATGTGTCTGTGGTCATTCCCTTCTCTTGAAACGTTTAGAAACATCAAGACTGTATCTTAAGACTCAAAGCTAGTAGCAAAAAGATTTTCATAAGCTTTTCTAACGCCTTTTTTGGCATTTGAAGTACTTGGGCTAAAATAATTCAGAACGTTCATTCAGGTTTTGTTGGGAGAGAGGTTCGGCAGCTACTGCATATGCTTGTCTGTGACATCTAACTAGAAACTTGTCACTCTATTGCACAGACCTCGTGTTTAGTGTTCACAGAACTAAGCAGTTAGAATAGTTAGGATGTTAGAGTATTTAAGAACAAACGAGAAAGAATTAGTTGTATTTGTGCGAACTATTGTATTTTTATGAAAAATTGTTTAAGGGGGAATACTATTTAAAACTATTATATTATTACAAGTATCACACTATTGGTGCTGTGCTTGAAAAAAAGTATATAAGAGCTATTTATAATATCTAGTCTTAAATGGGGTATTTTTGGTAACGGTCAGAGGAGAGATGGAAGTAATAATAAGGGCTGGCGTAATTTTGCTTGAAGAGAGACGTAATTAAGGTATCGTTTGCTGAATTTTGTTCTTTGTTTGAGTAAAATTCGTTATTCTTGTTGGCGTGTATTGGGTGCTCTATCCAGTTTCGCCTCCCAACCATATGAACGAAAACATACTTGTGTTTTTATTCGTATTATACCAGTTGAGCGGTTGCATTTGAGAATTGTTCTTCTGGACAACAACTTCCTTTTTCATCCAGTGTTGGAATAACGACGTTGGGAGGGTAGACTGAGGTTTGATATATTGTGACTGAACGAACTTATAAAAAATTGGAATTGACTAAGTTTCGCTAGTGACAGGAGTGTGCAAGAAAAATAATATTTACAATAATAATGAAAATAAAATTTGCCTTGTACCGGTGTAAGTATTCAATACTGTAGTGTGCAGTTGTTATTAATTATGAGATACATATACAGGTGCAAAGTTTAAAATCTTCTCAGATGGTCAGGGGCTTGAAGGCCTCTAATTTAGGTCGAAGCCAAACCCTGGAACTTGCCAAGAGATTTAGAAGCAACCGCTACAAGTGGAAGTGAGTTCCAGGCTCTGATGGCACGAGGGAAGAATATAGCTGTGTACATTTACTCCTGGTTGGTGGTATTCATAGCCGTGGGTACGCGAAGATTGGGATCTTGTTTGTAAGGGGAGCGTCACATATCGATTTCTCCACGAGAAACGTCATGGTGACGTTTCTTTTCACCCACCCCCCCTGAGAAACGTCAGACGAAGTGATCGATGTTTTCTTAAATTTAACGTGATATCCGTTGTTTTATATATAAATGCCTCCTAAACTCCTATAAAGGGCAATTCGGTATTAAAACAGATTAAAAGTACGCACAAAGTACTACATGATTTAATTTACTGACTTATCTTTTGATTCAATCGATTCTAAATTATTTTACGCAT
>JAOBRD020380756.1:0-19845 GCA_027575215.2 Hydrozoanthus sils
AGAGAGAGAGAGAGAGAGAGAGAGAGAGAGAGAGAGAGAGAGAGAGAGAGAGAGAGAGAGAGAGAGAGAGATCGATCGATCGATCGATCGATCGATCATGGGCCACCTATAGATGTTTTTTTAACATTTATATAATTTTTTTTTTAACATTTTAATTTTTTACATGTAAGGTGTTTGTTGTTGTTTGTTTTATTATGACAAGTATTTCTTCCTAATCAACAGATTCGATGTGAGAAGCTCCTACACCATAATCTTAAAGGCAAAGGATTCTGCAAATAACGTTGGAACCGCAAAAGTAGAAGTAACGATTATCGATGTGCCCAAACCACCTGTGTTTCCACAGAAAGATTTCACTGCATCAGTTAGGGAAGTTGACAAACCTGGTGAATCAGTCAGAAGCATTAAAGCAACATACACTATACCTGACCCAAGCAACCCACCTTTTCTCAAGTACTCATTTACTCGTGGAAATGTCGATGAGGCATTCTGCATTAATCACGATGGTTTAATAACAATTGCGAGGCCATTAGACAGAGAAAAAGTACCCCAGTATACTTTGGGAGTAATGGTCCAGAAGGGAAGGTGGAATGACACAGCAACGGTTGTTGTAAATATACAAGATATCAATGACAGAGCTCCCCAGTTCACTCCTTATAAGTATGATGTAACAGTGCCTGAAAACAAAGGTCAGTTTATCAGATGTAACTATATATATCAACAGTTTCTGAGTGTACGGTTTTTTGTTCCTTGGTTAATACGAAACAATTCGTCACTTTCGATTTTTAAAAACTTTCTACATATCATGTTCACCATGTTCTTTTGTGCACACACGGTTCACCTTCCTGTGAAGCATGTTCTCTTTTGGCTTGGTTTAAACTGTAATATTAGTCACTGTATCCGTTTGTTTAGCACTTTGTCTCCACTCATTTGATATTAAAAACTAAACTCCTTAGCCCCTGTGGGCAGTTTCCTATGCTTTCCACATTTGTAAGAAACTTGTAAAAAGAAACTGCTTTTGTAATCTAAAGCGGTAAAAAAAAACTGTTAAGGTAATTCCCTAGTTTTGCATTGCGCATCTTTACTGCGCCTATTAGAAATTTTGTAATGTTTACACATTTTTGTCATAATGCAAAAAAGTAGTTTTCTTCATAATATATGGGCTTTTTGTTTAACTTGTTCCAGTCTCCCTCAGAAATGGGTTATAAAAGCACATGTTTTGTGGGTTTTCCTAGTTTCTCCTAAACAAGCATGGGTACCCCACAATTTTTTTCGTCAATCAATCAAATTTCAACAGGACTCTCTGAAGAGAAAAAATAGGAAAAATCTCAGTGTTGCAAGTGTGAAAAAATATAAAAAAATAGACTGTTTTTTTAGGTATAGGAACCATAGCAACAACAAAACCACACGAAAATGCCTCCTTATCAAAAATGTTTTTGCTGAAAATCACAAGAAAATTATTCTCCTAATCCAGAAGAACTCTTTATACGTTATCTTCCTTTATTTCCCTTATGCTCCTCGATTTTATCTTGGTTGGCAACATTAGGAAACTATAGTTTTAATTTTAAGCTTACAATAGCAGAAAAATAGCCCTGGAGGGGGTATTTGTATCAACCATATCTGGAAAGTTAACATGGACACACCCTTTTTTATTCGAATTTTGCAGTTTACATATAATGATTGACAAATGCGGAAAGTTTGACAAAAATCCAAGTGCAGGTTCTATTTCAGTGGAATTACCTTAAACTGTTTAAACTATTGGTGCGTAACCAATTAAGTACTACTAGGGGAGGTGAAGAGATATGGAGAGCTGGTAGAGTTCCCCTAGTTGTCGTTTAATCCATATCTCCCTCTAACCTAGATCTGCTCCTTCGCAACCTCTTCTCTTGTTGATTTATCATTCTACTCCAGTTCTTCTTCTACCTGTCATTCTGTTTTTTCCTTCCCTCTTCAATTTCATTCTCGTCCCTCCCATAAGCGTTTATTTGGTAGTTTTCAGTTTCCAGCAACAGAAAAATATACAGCAAGTATGTGGAGAATGATCGATTTCGATGTTAACCTCGCAGAGAGACTATGTCTTTCTTTTTTGTATCTTTGTTTTGTTGTTGTTCGTGCTGTTGTTTTCTCTGTGTTGTAAACAAAGCCTAAAAAACACTAAGTTTATTAACTGATATGGGTCTCAAAAGTTGAAGTACAAAGTTGTGAAAACCTAATGGTAACTTTTGATTTCCAATTTTTAAAGCGGTTGGTGACGAGATTGTGCGAGTGACTGCTAATGATAAAGACAGTGGTCCGAATGGTCAAGTTACTTACAAACTTCTTCAGCCTGTTGACAAAAGAAGTGAAGATGTCTTTGAAGTGAAGAGTAGTGGTGCAGTGGTGTTAAAGGCTCCCCTTGACTATGAGCAACTACGTGAGCACATTTTGTTCATACAGGCAAAGGATGGTGGTTCTCCAAGCCTTAGTTGTAAGTAAAGATTAGCTAACCTTTTGGTAGATCTTGTTGCCTTTAAGGCTGAAATTTACATGATCCTAGTTTGACGAGGCAGCTGGCTTGGTAAGATCCGGATATCTGCGATGAAGGTAGTAAAAACATGGGGGGGAGGGTGTTGGGTGTTGGGGCAGGCCAGTATGAATTGCTGGAATCCCACCAAAAAGGGTCGGGATTTTTCCATGTAATCGCGAGTCATTACGGGTTTGTTTCTCCCAGTGAGTCCATTTGATCATGCCAGTAAACCCATGTTTCGTTTTTTGTATCTATCACGCACAGTTAAAGTATGCAAAGTATGAAAGTGTAACATCGTTGAAAACAATGTGACAATATGCAATTAGAGATAAATTGTTAAGCTTTTGTGGTTGAAGAAAATAACAATGTTGTTCAGTCCAAGGCTCGTTACTTTTTTGGTAAATGTAAGGAACGGAGTGTCTTAAATCCATTGTTATAGTATTAATTTTTATTTTCCCATTTTACCTTTGCAGCTATTGCTGAAGTTCGTGTGAAAGTGGAAAACATTAATGACAACTTTCCTGTATTCTCGTCAAAGAAATATAGAGCAAAGATAGCTCTTGACACACCTGTTAACTCCAAAGTTATCCAGCTCTCTGCAACTGATCAGGACCAAGTCAACACAAACGAACAGAACTTTAACTTCACAATATTAGAGGGCAACACTGAAGAAGCATTTGAGATAAACAAAGTCAATGGTCTTATTACTTTAAAGAAGTCTTTGGCAACTGTTTCTGACACCCAGTTTAAATTTAAGGTTGCAGTTTCCGATGGTTTAAAGTTAAGCAAAGAACAAGCTATTGTAGAGCTAAATGTTTATTCACCAGATGGGCCACCTAAGTTTTCAGAACCTAGAGTCATTGTGAACGTTAAGGAGGGTGTTCCACCAAATGGTAAGGTGGCCCTTGTTAGAGCTGCTACATCTGAGGCACTGACTTACGCACTTTTAGAAGGAAATATCAATAACATGTTTAAAATTGAATCATCGAGTGGGACCATCTTGGCAACGAGAACACTGGATGCAGAAGAAAGAAAAAAGTATGAACTGTTGATTCGAGCCCAGGATACACGAGACCGTAGTGCACAGGTCACCCTTGTTATCAGTGTTGAAAATATTAATGACAACCCTCCCACAATCCCAGATGAGGTGAATGGCAATGTGGATCGTAGAGTTATTGGTGAAATTCTCTTAGATGACATTGTAACATCTCTACAAGCAATTGACAAGGACGGGGATTCCATTACTTACAAAATTAATGAAGCAGCGAAAGAGTATTTTTATGTTGATAGCAAGGGGTTATTGCGGGCAAAACGCAGTCTTGTCGATTTAGGCTCTGCGTATACACTTAATGTAATATCAGAGGACAACGGAAGTCCTCCGCTGAAGAATGAAGCAAGTGTTCGCTTGGTATTTGTCCAGTATCGACCAGATCAACAACCAGTTAGGGTTGATGTGCAAGAAGATACCAAGCCAGGTAGAAAACTTGCTCGTGTGCCTAGAATGTTTCCGGGTGGGAAACTATCAATTGTTTTCCCCAAAAAGAGCAACTTTACCATAGACAAGGATGGCTGGGTAAAGAGCCTTGTGCCATTAGATTATGAAGAAAAGCGATTCTACAGTCTAACAGTTCAAGAAATTGATTCAAGGGGGCGTACAAATTTTGTTGATGTAGAGATTACCGTGTTGGATATGAACGATAATGGACCTGAGTTCAAGCTTTCAAGTAGATTTGCATCCGTTAACAAGAACGCAAGATCTGGAGCACGAGTTTACAGACTTAGTGCATACGATAAGGACAGCGGGTCTAGTGGCATTGTTGGATTTCAAGTCCTTTCAAGACTTCAACCCTTTTCCATAAACCCATTTACTCAGGTACTGGAAACAATTGGTCGGTTCGACCATGCTAAATACAACTGGACTGGAATGGCTTTCGATTATGGTGTTCCACGGCGCATGAGCAATCCAGTCTCTATTGACATAGCGACAACAAGCATTCCACCTCGATTTACCCAAAGTAGTTACTCCTTCAAAGTCGAAGAACATGCCCCAACGGGAACAAAGGTTGGTCGTGTAATAGCTGCAAGTGATTCTGGATTAAGGATTGGTTATAAGATAACAGAAGGGAATGCTGGAAACAAGTTTCGTATTGATACGCAAGGGCAAATTTTTGTGAACTACATCTTGGACTACGAGACAGATACGAAAGAATATGAGTTGAAAGTAATGGCCGAAGAGCTCATACCTTCACCAGGTGGTTTAAAATCAGAAGTTGATGTAAAAATTGACGTCGAAAATATCAACGATAATTTGCCCAAGTTTGATAAAGTAAAATACAAAAAATCCGTTAAAGAAGATGTTCCACCAGGCTACTCAGTGCTCAAAGTGTCTGCAACAGACTGCGATTGTAGTCAGGACTGCACTTGTTCTTTGGGCCAGTTGAAGTATAGCTTGACTGACGAATTTTTTGTTGTTGATGCAGATTCTGGAACGGTCCGAACAAAAAAAGATCTTGATTATGAGAAAACAAAGTTGCATGTGTTCAAAGTATATGTCACCGATTTTGGGAAGAAAGGGAAGGAGAAGCAACATATGGAAGAAGCTGTGGTTACTATCAATGTTTCAAACACCAATGACAATGCACCTGTGTTTTTGCAGCGGGACTATAGCATTCATGTTTCCGAAGATGCGACAAAAAACAAGGCTTTGGCCGCCTTTCAGGCACGAGATTTGGATGGCGATAAAGTCACTTATAGCATTGCTACAGGCATATCACCTTTCTCAGTGAACCCCAGCACCGGAGTTCTCACTTTAACTGGAACAATTCCCTCTGATAAGACTCAATACACCTTACGTTTAAGAGCTCAGGATAAAGACTCAAAGTCAAGTTCAGATGCTCGGGTTGTCATTAAGATAGAAGACACAAACAACCACAGACCAAAATTCAAAAACTGTGTTGATGGCCATCATTCTGTAGAGGTTGAGGAAAATCAACCAAAAGGTTTGCAAGTTTTGAAAGTTGAGGCAACGGATGAAGACCGTGGAAGAAATGGAGAGATAGAGTATGGCTTAGAGCAATCGGCTGGAAGTACATTGTTCCACATTGACAACACAACAGGCGAAATTACCACAACTGCTAGCCTTGATAGAGAGAAACAACAAGAAACAACAGAATTCAAGTTGTTTGTTTGGGCTCAGGATGGCGGCCATGGACGACAGGTAGCAGAGCGGCTGATTTCATACTGTACAATTACTGTAAAAAAGAAAGATCAGAATGATAATTACCCGATTTTCTTGACACGTACATATGATGGTAGTGTTTACAATAGGGCACCAATCGGAACAACTATTTTAAAAGTGGATGCTTCAGACGAAGATGACGGCGATAATAAAAAAGTACATTACACAATGCAAGCAAGTACTTACTTCAAGATAGACCCTAACCAAGGTTATATAACGACTACGCAAGATCTCACAGGAAAGTCGTTGACGGAAACATTGACTGTTACGGCATCTAACAAGGAGCCCATGGTAGGAGCGCCAGTCCAACCACCAGAGTCCAAGACAAATGTCCAAATTACAATATCATCTTTACAGCCACCGATATTTGAACAGAAAACGTACACTGCAAGCGTAAAGGAGGACGTCCCACTAAACCAGCCAGTTGTAAAAGTGAAAGCAACGGCACAGCAAAATAATCCTGCCACTAACAAACCGTACTCTGTCATTTACAACCTTATTAAAGCAAACAAGGAAGCAGCGGAGAGCTTTAAAATTAGTAGCGACGGACAAATTTCGACTGCAGGAACGTTGAACTATGAAGCAACAACAGAATTTCGATTGCAAGTGAGAGCAGTAGTTGATGGTGATGGTAGCAATCGGTTATATGCAACTGCCTTAGTGATAATCACGATTGAAGATGTTAA
The DNA here is from genome assembly GCA_027575215.2 of Hydrozoanthus sils. Lineage (NCBI taxonomy): Eukaryota > Metazoa > Cnidaria > Anthozoa > Zoantharia > Hydrozoanthidae > Hydrozoanthus > Hydrozoanthus sils. Next base: position 6,428 of record JAOBRD020380756.1, read on the forward strand.
CGATGACTCTCCCACCTTTGTTGTAGGACATTATCAAGCAAGAGTACTTGAAAATGAAAACATTGGCAAAGATGTGATAACTATTGAGGCAGAGGACTTAGATACAGGAGATGGTGGACGAGTAGAATATATCTTGGAAGGAGAAAGCAGTCAGTTTCAAATTGCCCAAAGCAGCAAGGGAACGATAACTACGACCAAAAAGTTTGATCGTGAGTCAAGACAGAGTTACCGCGTTTTGGTATTTGCAAGGGATAAAGGCGCAAAACCAAATTCGGAACAGACGTATGTCTTAGTAGATGTTGTTGATCAGAACGACAACAAACCTTTGTTTAATCAGTCAGTCTATGAACATACAGTGAAAGAAGATAGTCCAATTGGGTTCTCGGTCATGGAGGTATCAGCAGCTGATAGAGACATTGGAGAGAATGCACGCTTAGACTACTTTGTCACTGGTGTAGAAGATGCTGCGTTCGGAATGAAAACTGTTGTAAATTCCCGAAACTATGGGCTGCTGTCAGTTGAACAACGTCTGGACTATGAGAGTATCAAAGAATATAGTTTTCAAGTGATTGCTACGGATAGGAAGGATAGTGCAAGTGCTACCATCAAGATTAAAGTAAGTATGACGTATCAACACTACCTACCCCTCCCCTATACCTTCAGCTTAGTACAACCTAAACGTTATCCAAGGGAGGGGTATGTGAGTAGTTCCCCAGAAACTGTAGTTGTCCGGTGGTATTATTTTGTGAATTCTTAGGTGAGTTAAACATCTGTTGAATTTTTTCTTATGGGGAAGGGGGAGGGGATAACTAGAATTTTTTCCTTTTCCCATGCCACTAGTACTCATTCTTTCTTTATTTCCATTTATTGTGTCTATACAGAGTTAAAATTTTCTCCCCTAAATTATAAATGGAGTGCCAAGTGGGAGGTTGTTTACGAGCTGATAGCTTCATCAGGACTCGATGCTTTTAAGAAATCGTTGAAGAATATCGAAATTATTACAAAGTTCAACCTGGTTGGTTGCTTTCTTCGTAAATCCTACTTAGTAACTTAATGAATAGGTTCTTATGTGTTTAAGGGGCAGAACGCTTGGTTCTAATCTTAATGCATACCTTGCACTGACAAGAACCTATTATGCTTACTGCTGGTACAAGATTTACCAACAATATTCTTGTCAGACAAAGCTCTTACATTCGTTATGTCTTATGAACCCAACACAAAGAAAATATTTTAGAGATAAATTTTTGATCTTAAACATTTTGTTTTTGATTTACACGTATTTTAAATTGATCTTTTAAATGTGCTTTTCTTTCATGCTTTCTTACCAGATTAATGATGCCAACGACAATGCACCACAGTTTCAGGAGTTTGCGTACAGCTTCACCATGAACGAAGAGATTGGGCCAGGAGTCCCTGTTTTAACTGTTACAGCCATAGATATTGATACTGAAGCATCAGGGCAGCAGGCCATCAAGTACTCGCTGGACAAAGCTGGACTTAAATACTTTACTATTGATGCAAAGACTGGTAGGATTACAACATCTAACACAAAGATTGATAGGGAAAAGGAGCCAGTGTATTTCTTCACAGTGAAGGCATATGACGGACTCAACACTGGCACAGCAAGTGTTAAAGTCATTGTAACAGACATCAACGATAACGCTCCAGAGTTCCCCAACAAACCCTACATTGGCTACATAGAGGAGAAAAAGAGAGTTAGCACCAGTGTACTTGTGGTGGAAGCTATAGACAAAGATGACCCAAATGTAAAGGGAAACACGGAAATAACGTATTCTCTCGACAATGACGCGGATGGGCGGTTTAAAATAGACCCAGATACTGGACTGATTACCAACCTGAAAGTTTTTGATCGGGAATCAACTCCAAATACATTTATCGTTGTTGTCAAAGGAACTGATAAAGGTGATCCAAAGTTGTCAGGAACAACGGAGGTGAAGATAATTGTGACAGATGCTAACGACCACGCGCCTGTCATAACACAAACAAAGTACTATGCTAATGTTCCAGAAAATGCCCCACCGCAATACTCGGTGGCTACTGTTCTCGTAACGGATCAAGATGAAGGACCAAATGCTGAGTTTGAATTTGTCATCGTTGATGGCAGTGACCCGTACAGGTTTTACATCGATCCTCGCAATGGAACAGTTTATGTATCGGGAATGTTAGACTTTGAGAAAGAGAAAACATTCCTTCTCAACATTACAGTGAGAGATCGTGGTGTTCCAGAACGAGTTGCAAAGGAAAGAGCTTATGTTTTTATCAACATTAAGGACACTAACGATAATGCACCGGAGTTTGTTCCTAAAGAATACAATGTAACGATAAAAGAAGATGTCAAGAAGGGGACGGAAGTCCAAACCGTGACTGCAGTAGACGCAGACAGTACAACCAACTCAGAGCTGACCTTCTCTATCACAGGTAAGTGTTGCCATGGTAATGGTCGTGAAAAGTTTATAGTCCAACATCGACCTCCTTGAATCACAAAACGAGGATGTTTAAAGAACTCTTCAAACTGTACATTAACTGTATTCCTTTTAACCCTTTGGAAAGAAGATGTTTCAAGAGATCAGCACTCGTCTGCCAGTTGTTCTGTCTTATCTCTAGTATGAGTAAAGATCAGTTGGTAGAGATGGTTGCTAGATTCGATCGACGATAGTGATATAAAACTTCTGGTAACAGTGATGAGAATCTCTTATGTATGATGGTTTTGTTGCATAGCGTTCTGTACCTCTCTTGTTCAACAATGCATCTTGCGAACCTAACTTGTAAATCGCATTTTTTTGTATGTATTTTCTTCAAAAAGAAGTCCCTTAATAATTCAAAAAGCCCAAGTGACTATTAACCTACTGATTAACTAGGCAACGTTCAGCCTCCCACCCTTTAGATTTGCATCTCCACTTCTCTCGTAAACAGAATTTCTTTGCCCAAAGTCATTCCGGAGGTTTCGGTCAGTGCCAATGATTTTCTAGACATAGAACATCTGCAAGAATGATTAAATGATCCTTTTGCCAGTTACAGAAGGATTCTTAATAGAAAATCTGGTACAATTTTCCCAGTAGTTCTGCAATTGGCATCCTTTGTCAAACAGTTAGAGTGTCCTTGTGTCCGTTTTAAATGAAGTTGAAAATCCTTTCTTTTTTCCGTTTGTAGGAGGAAATGACGATGATCTTTTTGATATCAAAACAAGCCCTAATAACGCCAAACAAGGAGTTGTTTTCACAACCGAGCCCCTAGACCGTGAGGCCATTTCTTTCTTCGAACTCGAAATTACAGCCACAGATGGAGGCGGTCTTGCAGGAAAAGGCATTGTCCGGGTTACGCTACAAGATGTGAACGATAATGGGCCCCATTTTGTGCCAGCGTGGTATGAAGCCAAGATAAAAGAGAACTTGGACGCAAAGCAAAGGGTAACAAGATTGAGTGCGTACGACCCCGATGAGAAGTCTAACGGCGCACCGTTTGTATTTAGCTTTGTAAACGGGACTAAAGATGGCAACTTTGAGCTTGGAGAGCCAACAAATGTGACGTCAACAATCTATTCTTTTAGAACCTTTGATCGCGAGGAGAAGCCAGAATGGATACTTGGAGTTAAGGCAGTTGACAATGGAAAGCCTCCAATGTCCAATTTCACATACGTATATGTTGATGTTGGTGACGATAATGACAATGAGCCGTTTCCCGGTGCGACGACAATAATTGTAAATGTGTATAACAAAGAAAATCCAGGAACATTTTCAGGAGGCATCATTGGAAAACCTTACTATAGGGACGAAGATTATGATGGGGATAGGAACGAATACGCCATGGGTAAAAACAATTATTTCAAAATTGATCCTTCTTCTGGAGACATCCAAATGAAAGCTGCCACACCCCTTGGTACCTACAAATTCGAAGTTCAGATAACGGAGAGTACTAAAGGGAAGACTAGGAATGGTGCAAACTTCCCAAAAACTGTGACATCTTCTGTTACTGTTATCGCTCGAACAGTTACCGAGAATGACAGAAAAAACAGTTTTGCAATACAGTTTTGGGATATGCGTAAAATTGGATACTTTGTTGACGATTACTACTATAAGTTTATTGGAGAAATTGCATCGATTTTTGGAGTATCAAGTGGTAGTGTTGTCATCTTCAGCATCCAGAAGCCAAAAGAAGAAACCAGGTTTCCAGCAATAAACGTGGTGCTTGCCGTAAGGAAATCTGATAGTGACCACTTCTTGGTAGCTGATGCACTTACAATATTATTTCAGAATAAGGCTTCCATTCAGAATTTAGGTAAGGGCTTTGAAGCCTATTTGGTTTTGACAACAAGTTGACAATATGAATACATAAACAGTTATGACTGGCAAAAAGCACAGTTTATACAAGCGGCATAATAAAGAGCTCGTCTTCTCTCCTCTGTAGAGGCTTTCATTCATCGCTAACAACACCTCCAGAAATGTTCTGGCTACCTTGATAAGTGTGCACAATTCTTCTGAAGTACTAAGTTTTGATTATAGCTTTACTGCACATTATTTGTGAGAAGTAGTTTTCTGTTTGTTAGTCTGTGAACATATTTAATCTTTCAAACAATCAATTTTTTACAGGACTGAAAATTGGAGCAATTGGTATTGACCAGTGTGCAAAGGAAAACCAGAAGGTTGGAAGATGTCGGAATAAAGTTGATGCTTTCAAAAATTTCACTGTTGCCAGTGGTGACTATGGAAAAGTGCCTGCCCCAGAAAAAAGCTTAACGATTGTGTCAGTTTTCGTGAATCTGATAGCGGATTACCAACCCATCATAGAGCCAAGAGGTAACGAAAAATGTATAACTTTGTTATCCCAAAGTTTAGCCGTTAGAATTTCTGTTTTTAAAGGGGTGCTTCACTCCAAAACTGGTTTTTGTAGTAAGTTTACGAACATTATTTGGGAGTCCAGGCCGCATCCTTAAAGATAATTTACAATACATGCAAGATTAAGCTGAGAGAGCCTCCATCTTTGCACTCGTGACGTAATCCGTGACATCACAGTTTCAATTTGTTACTGAAGAAATGCAAAAGATTAATAAGTTCATTAAAAGAAAGTTTTTTTTTTCATTTGGAATTTTAAGAAAAATGCAAGCATTTCAGCAGTCCAAGCAAGGCAACAGAGCTGGTTCTTTTGACAGTTTGACGTTGTAACATCAGAAGTCAGTTCAATGTGGTGACGTCCATAGGGATTGACTTGCTCTATTTCACTATGAGATTGACTTGCTCTATTTAACTCATTTGTTTAGAACAGTAACAAGCGAATCGTCTTTGAAAGTACTTTTTTGTAACCAAAAGCTGATCAACGTTATCAAAGATATTAATAAGGAAGTTTTGGAGTGGAGCTTAAAATGCTATTGAAGCGAAATCTTTAAACTAGTTTAAAATATCTAAAATTAAAGTTTGACCCGTATAGTTTCCCCTTAGACCCTTGTTACCGGTTCTAAAAATAAATTTCGTGGAGAATTTACGAAGATAAAATGCCTATTTTAGTGCCAGAGCTGCAACAACTTTTTAAGCTCATTAGATGTGCGCGATATCACATGATTTGAAAAGCGGGAGATCGTCTCAATTTCTCTGTCCAATTCATATGATCGTGGTGAAGTTTTCATGGCTGGTGGCCCAGTGTTTGAGCAAAAAACTCACTTGTTCGCTGTAAACGCTAGTATAAGACAGTTTGGAGTCCTTTCAAAACATGTGACCTCATAAATCGTCGTCGTAAGTTTTGAATTTTATACACACTGAATGCACTAGTTTGAAAGCTTAATTCGAGGCCTTTAAATGGTCAGGTAAGCACTTATATCATAAACAGTGTAATAGAAGTGTTGGAAAAGTCCTTAGAGCTGTAAAATAAAAATGGCTTCAGTTGCTTTTTAAGGGTTAAGTAGTGTGCGTCAGCTTTTAATTGTGGAAACATGACTCATTATATAAGATAGATAGGTGCTTTTATTTGCCCAGGGTAACTCCTTCGGTAATTTTACAATCAAATCACTGTTATTAACGGAAGCCCTAAATGTTGAAAAGTACCATGACAATGTTATATAAAGCGTGAAATTAAGAAATATAAAAATGTTATATAAAAATACTAAAACTGAAAGATCGAGAAATATTTACAAGGAGGTGCAATGAAAGTATGTCTCACCTACAACTGTTGATTATAAAGCACGCCGTCATGGTAATAAAAAGCCTTCTTTGTTGTTTCTAACTTGAGTTTTTGTAATCGTGTATTATATTACTCTGCCTTGTGGTCCTTTTTGTACAATCTTTCTTGAAATAAAAATGATTAACAGTAAGTGGCGGATAGCGCACTTGTTCTTTAGTATATTTTTAACTAATGCTAAAATATGTTTCTCTCGTCCGTCAGATGAATTTTTATACTTCATATTAGAAACGATTGCTTTGCGTTTCAGGTAACTGTACACCCAATCCATGTCTCAATGGCGGCGTATGTCACATTAACGTCGCTAAGGGAGATGTGTCCCATGGTTATGTGTGTGAGTGCCCTGATGCCTTCAGAGGACCACAGTGCCAACTTACTACCAGGACATTCAAAGGAAACTCCTACATATGGTTAACTAAACTCGAAGCTTATGAGAACAGCAAGATTGAATTCGAAATGATGACTAAAAAGGCCAATGGACTCCTTTTGTACCAAGGGCCTGTAATAGCTGGTGCGTTGAGAACTTATTTCACAATAGACATTACTGACAGATAGAAGTGGGGAAGATAATGACGATGATAGTGCTAGTGACTCAGTTATTCTAAGTGACATCCTTAGCTTGAGAGTGACTGTGATAGTGACAATGTCAGTCGTACCGTTGATGATAGTGCTAGTGTTAGCGATAGTGATATCAATAGTGATAGCGGTAGCGATAGTAATAATGGTATCGATAGTTGTAGTGGTATTGATGGTGGTAGTGGTAGCGATAGTGATATCAATATAGGTAGTGGTAGTGATAGCGAAAGTGATAGTGGTATCGATAGTGGTAGTAATAGTGGTATCAGTAGTAGTAGTATTAGTGATAGTGGCAGTGATAGTGGTAGTGATACCGATAGTGATAGTGGTATTGATTTGATGGTGATAGTGGCAGTGGTAGTGGGAGCGATAGTGGTAGTGATATTGATAATGGTAGTATTGGTATCAATTGGATAGTGGTTTCGATAGTATGAGTGGTATCATTAGTGGTAGAGGTAGTGGTAGCGAAGGTGATGCTTCTTCAAAGTTACACAATCAGAGTAAAAATCCAGAATTCTTCTCTTTAGGTGGCAACAATGGTCTGAAAGATTTTATGGCCGTTGTCCTTGTGGAGGGCCGAATCCAGGTGCACATCTCTCTTGGACGTACGGCCGTTATATTAAGCATGACGAAAGGCCCCAAATTGGATGATGGGGGGTGGCACATTGTTCAGGTCCATAGGGAACTTAAGGTGCGTATTTGCAAGTTTTTGGTGTACAGATTAGAGTGGGACCCCGTTAATACGGTCACCTACGGGCCTGAAAAAATTAGCTGTAATAACAGGGTGCACATATTAACGAGGTTTTTTTTAAAAGAAAAGGTATTGCCATTCGATCGGCAGACCAAAGGTGACCGTTGTAACGAGGTGGCCGCATTAATGAGGAGGCCGTAAGACGGGGTTCCACTGTAGATTTTACATTTCCTGGCAAAGATAAAAAAAAATGCAAAGTCCGATCATTGAAGACGTGGTAAATGAGCGTCAGTCTTTCGAAGTCATAAAACATGGGCCGTTTTTCTGGCGGATTAAAAAAATTACTTCACCCTGCGAAGATTGACCAATGACAAAAGAGAAAACCTATAAATTTGCTTGAGCTTCGCCGTGCGCAGGCGCAGAACAGGGCCAGTAGTATTAAGGTGAACGATACAAAGTCTGCCCGTTCATCAAGTCAAGTACACAAATCGGCAGTAAGTGCCCAGAAAGCCTTTCGCCATTTCAACTGTTTTACCTCTATATTACTTACCTGTATTACTTGCAAAGTTTATGATAACTTTACATCAGACAAACTGGTAAAAGACTAGCCAAGGTTATCAGAGAACTTTTGGTAAAATAGCGTGTCGCCGTTTAACAGCAAACGTGGAACTATAATTAAACATGCCTGCCGCAATGTTTTCATTGCTGTGGATGTTTTGTTCACAGAATGTTTGGGTAATTACTTCTTCTTCGATGTTTTGCCTGCCGCCATATTATGCTGGGGTGTTTTGCACGCTAAGAACTTTGGATAAATACTTTTTCTCCCGATGTCGTTAGTTGTTTAAACGCTTTTGCACTTTCACACCCGTGCGCAGTGCTTGTATCCCACTGTTTTGGCGGGCCACAGGTCTTACAAAAAGGCCACCTAATCCTGTCTCCAAGACAAAACAAGGGGAAATAGACACTGTAAATCATTATGAACTACCGTACAAAGGTAAAAAACAATTTTATATCTCGGAAACCATAATCTTTGTAAGACCTGCGACCCGCCAAAACAGTTTGATATACGCACTGCACATGAGTGTGAAAATGTCTTATTACAAATTGTGAAACGCAGTGACGGCGGCACGAGTTTGGATGTGGTCTTAGGAAAGTCAGGATATATGATCTGCTAACCACCGTAACATTGTGATCCATCTGCAGGTAGTTACTATCATTATTGACAAGTGCGAGAAAGCCGACGTTGTTTCAAAAGACGGAAAACTAATTGAAGACACAACCGATTGTCTTTTTAGGGGATCTGTGAAGGGTCAATCAGTGTAAGTTATAACAAACTCGCTCACTTCGAGCGCGAGGTTTACTTTTTGTTTGCTTGTTTTTACTTGTTTTTGAAAGAAAAAATCCTATACGAATATTGAATATGATATAGGATTAAAATGGCAATGTAACAAATTTTAAAGAACAATTTTATTTATCTCTTATGAGTTACAGTGTCATGGCATATCTTGAGACGATTGTTGTGTTATAGTTTGGAAGTTCTAAGTCTATGTAGCTTTAATAGAGCAGTTTTCTTGGGTTAAAATCAGACATTTATCTTCGCTTTCTTTCTTGTTTTTGCTTGCGCTTGAAGACGTTGAATGATAGAATGTTCTGAGTAAAATTGACTGGTTAACTAACAAAGTGATTGACGATGAATTGTTTGACTGTTTAAGTCAATTAATTTTTTTGTGTTACTTTTGAACTTCAGTTACCTGAACGGGTTTGGCCCTCTGCAAGTTGGAGGAACTGAGAAGACGCTCGCCTATCCCAGCATTCCTTATGAGAAATTCGAAGGCTGCATACGTAATATTAAAGACAACGGACGAATGTACGATTTAGCCAATCCACTTAAAGTTGTGAACGCGCCAACTGACTGCACACTCGCCAACGGTTGCCCGGACTGTAACGGTCGGGGTTACTGCGAGCCGTTTATGAACAAAGACAGCATTTGTGTGTGTAACCTGGGCTACTCTGGAAGGAACTGTAATGACAGTGAGTATTGAGCACAAGAACTGCTTTGGTTTTTTAATTCATCTTGTTTACGACATTTGAACATTAAAACCATAGTTAATACAGCGTCTTATTATGAAACCATTGTTGTATTCTTGTTCGTTTTTTTTCTTTTGTTGTCTGGTCTTTACTTTAACAACAACAACAACAACAACAACATTACAAATGACTGGAATTACAGGAGTTGGGAATCAGCTGCCTAGAATAACCGCAAGGCCAACCTAGCTAGACCTTGCACAAAAGGTTTTGAAATGCAAATCAACAAGTGGTCAGTCAAACATTCTCACTAACACCTGAAACAAAGAATAAGCACCCTGACGTTTCATTCAACCTTTAACAAAGAATCTTTGTATATTTTTTTTGTGCTTCCCCTTTTTGCGATTCTGCTTGACATTTTTACGAAGTGAATGATAGGTGAACAATTCTGATTTAGCCTAGATACTCGTAAACGTTGTTGTCGTCGTTTTTTGTAACTGTGAGGGTTGATTGTAGTATTAATATAAACATTAATTCATTATTATGCTGCTCTTTTTAGGAGCGAAGGCAACCTATTACTTGGCAAACAGTTTCACGGAGTATAAAGTGAAATCGTCAAAGAAACGAAGAGAGCTTGTGCCGCCACCGGTGTCTCTAAAGAACGAGTTTTACACCAACATTGCCATGCAAGTGAAACTCGATGTAAACACCACAAACTGTATCGTGTTTCTATCAACAAACAGCCTTGGAACTGAGTTCAACAGGATTGACGTAAGTCTTACCCTCCCCCTTCTCCAAACACAGATATTTGTCCATAAATGCGTTGGGCTTAGGCAGAACAGGAGCCAGACCGAGTGCAGTGGATTTAAAAATCTTATTAGTAGAACCAACTGGTATGACATCACGAATGCTGCAATCTGATTGGCTAACCTACTCACTCAGGCTGTCTGTTATGCGATAGACAGCCAGTAACAAAACTGCCGGTGTTTTTAAATAATTAAAACAATGGTTGATTCTTGAGAACCCGTTTCTTTCGGTTTAAATCCCAAGGTAGTATACTAGTTGGTTTCTGATAAAATAATTTGACTGCTCGTTGTCGTCCTCTATAAATCTAATAGTCAACTCGTCGCTTCACGCCTCGTAGTCTCTTGTTAAGGATAAATGTATTTTATTTTATTTATTTTGTCTGGTAAATGGGTACACGGCTTGAAAAATACCAAAATTAATACAAGGTACATGAATACATAATAGTACACGAAAAATACAGAAAAATTAATAATAGGCATGGAAACCACTACAGCGTCAGCCACTTACTGTGGTCCAGCAAAGGTAGTAATTTTTGCGCCGCTTTCTCGCTGCTCTTAAAGGCACGCCGTAAAATCGAATTGATTGTATTAAATTATTTTGTCATAACCTACTCAAACAAAGCGATTTACCAGCTTGAGATTTCACATAGTTTGACTTCCATGGAGAAACTCTGACCTTAATTTATCTGTACCTCCTATTTATGATTACGTATTGCAGTTATGATTGAAATAAAGAAGTTTGAACCTTTGAAAATCGGGTCTTAAAAAATCTCCTGTAGATCGGAAGTTATAAATTTGTCGAAACCAGTATAAAGTATAGTATATCTGATAAGTTTTACTACTGATTATTTTAGGTGAAAAACAAAGTTTTGCGGTATACTTTCCGCCTGGGAAACCGAATGAAAACACTCAAGATTCCCCAGATAAATGTAACAGATGGTAAGTACCATAGTGTAGTGGTGCGTCGTGAAGGAAACAGAGCTTCGCTGCAGATCGACTATAGTGGACGAGTTGAAGGCAACACTGGCGGTAGCCACCGACTTCTTAATCTCGGTGGCGGGAGCTTCTTCTCAGGCGGTCTTCCTAACATTACCGTAGTGCAGGTCGTGGAAGCGATTGTAGCGAGCGGCGGCAATGCAATCGTTCGCAACCCTCAAGGCCAGGTCATTGCTAGTGGTACTGGGGTCAGGAGCTCGAGGTCTGGGTTCAGTGTCATTACTGTTCGGAGTAGTGGAAGCGTTGTCGTGGCACCAACTATTGTAAAATCTGTTTCTACTTTTTACCGAGCTTACTCAAAAGAAACAAAGAACGGGCAGGTGAATTTCATTGGACACCATAGACACAGCTCGGCCAAATACAGTTATAGTTTCAGCAGTTTCGGCTCAAGCAGTGGGGGATTTGGCCCCAGCGGAAGCGGAAGTACTGTCATTGTTAGCGGCGGTCCAATCACAAACCGTGGTGTAGTGAGACAAGACAGCAGTGCCAGTGGAGGTGGTACTACCATTGGCTCTAGCTCGGGTGTTGAGACCAGTGGTACCTCTCTTACTGGTGTGGCCTCAGGTGGTCATGTCGCCGCGGGGCAGTATGGGGCAGCGATCCCATTTGTGCTACCAGCAAGTGCGAGCACGAGCGTTGGAAGTGGGACGAGCACTGGTGCCGAGGCCGGCTCGGCTGAGCTCATCACTGTCATTGGTGATTTTGGAGGTAAGTTTTTTCTTTTTGGAAAAATCAAATCAGGGCTAGATTCCTAACATTTGCATTAAATTGTCTTTTTTGTTGCGCATTGGCCGGGCGCTAAGCGTGTTCGACTCGTAATCCTAAGATCGCGAGTTTATTTTTTTGAATTTATTTTAAAATACTTTTTTTATCATATCACCCCGACAACCCGGCAGAAAATACCCTCGTGAGGGGTTGCCGTATCTGTAAATATATATGTAATTTTATGTAAATATACATGTAATTTTGATATTTTTAACTTTGTAAAATCCTGAAGAGTCATTTATACCGTGTTTAAATAAAGGTTACGTCTTAACAACACACAATTGAAATTAAATTTCAATGTTAAAAATGTCAGACCGAAATGCCCGAGAAGAAGAAGTCTATTTTTTTCCGTTGTTTTTCTTAGGTTGCAAATCAGCTCAGAGCTATAATGGCGTTGATCTGGAAAGCGATCCAACCATCGAGGTGCGGCGGCAGAACGTGGTGAACGGCTGTCCGTGTGAGACGGGATTTTGCTTGCACGGAGGCACGTGCGTCAACGCCGTTCCGTCCTACTGCATCTGTGCCCCCGGGTGGGAGGGACCTCGTTGTAATGTCGTCAGCAAGACGCCCAACCCTGGTAAGTTTAGTTAGTGTTGTAAAACAATATTAATGATAATAAAAAAATAATACTATTAGTAGTAATAAAAGTAATAATAATGATAATAACAATAGTTATAATAATAATAAAAGTAACAAAGATAATAACATTAGTAATGGTAATAAGAACAACAATAATGATAACAATAATAAAAGTAATAATGATAATAATAGTGATTTCAATAATAATAATAAAGATAATAATAATAGTAATAGTGATAATGATTATAATAGTAATAATAATGATAATAACAATAATAATAGTAGTAATAAGGATAATCAATAACAACAGCAGTTATAATAATAATAATAATAATAATAATAGTAATAGTAGTGTAATATTCTAAGGAAGCAATTTTCACGAAACTCAAGCCAAATTTGGGGTTTATTAAGTTAAATGTATCACAGTTTAAAGAGAATTAAGACAGCAAGCTATTTATTATTATTTGCAAAACATTTTCTTGAGATTTGTCAATGGTCTCCTCTACAACCAACTCAAGAAATGAAACGAAGTACAAGCAGGGAACTGGGATAATAATAACAATAATAATGATAATAACAATAATAATAATAATAATAATAATAATAGTAATAATAATAATAATAATGATAATAATGATAATAATTATAATGATGATGGTAAAAATGAAAATAACAATTACAATAATAATAATGATGATAATAACAATAATGATGATGATGATGATGATGATGATAATAATAAGCAAGTCCATTTTGAGAAAAATGCAGAAAGCTTTCCAGTACATTGAACATTG
>JAOBRD020380864.1:0-19842 GCA_027575215.2 Hydrozoanthus sils
CCCCCCCCCCCCCCCCCCCCCCCCCCCCCCCCCCCCCCCCCCCCCCCCCCCCCCCCCCCCCCCCCCCCCCCCCCGACGAAACGAAGACCTGGCAAAATTTGTTAAAAACCAAAAAATATTTTGTTGGAAAGCATATTTAAAGGGCTTTAAGCCATTTTAGAGTGATTTCAAGACGAATTTGGAGGGGTTTTCGATTTGTAGTTTTCGGGGATTTTCTACAAAACGAAGACCCTGGCTCAATTTGTAACAAACCACAAAATCCTGTTGTTCCTTGTTTCTATTTCTGTTGGAAAGCGTATCTAAAGGGTTTAAGCCATTTTGGAGTGATCGATTTTAAGACGAATTTGGAGGGGTATTCGTTTTGTAGTTTTTTTTGGGGGGGGAGGGGGATACTACAAAACGAAGGCCCTGGCTGAATTTGTTAAAATCACAAAATCTTGTTGCTCCTTGTTCTAATTCAGTAAAGGATTTTAAGCGTCTTCATTTTTGGGTCTTAGGTCTTTGTTTTGTACCCACCCTTGATACTAGAGCAACTTCTTCGACTGTTTGCTCAATAGATGTCAATTTGAGACGACCTCAGTGGCGTAGCCAGCTTGTACTTGTAGGCCTGACAGGGAAAAGAATAGTTTTGAAAAATTATTTTAATTATATTCAATAAAAAGAAAATAGGGAACAAATTTTTAAAAGCACTTTTTAAAATTGTTTTTTTGTTTTGCAATGAATGCTGTGTGCTTCATACTCGTCCAAAACCCCTGTTGATGTTACCAACGAGAATTAATTAATAACGTCCCAGTCCCAGTCCCCAGGCCGTGCTACGTCGTCAGTACGTTTACAGATCCAACGCCAAAAACCTTTTTTTCCTTTCAGAAAAGAAAATTTCTAGCATTGGAAAGGTAGGAATTTTATGATTTTAGTGCATTTCTGGCGAATTCAGAAATGCAGTAGTGCGTCTTGACACTACGAAGCTACTCAGCGTTCACTTGAAATCTTGAGTCAATAGTTTGGGGGAAGTTCGTCGATCTAATCAACCTTAAAAAAAGTAATATGTTTCGTGATGGCATACTACCATTCTCTTTTCTCACTGCAAAATGAATGAATGTATTATCTCTCTCTTTTCAATCGGACAAAAAATTGTGCAGTTAGGAGTCAATTGTATTCCATTCTATTGAAAATTTAATCGTTCTTTCAAAATTAAATTTGGTTAAATAGAATATCTATTGAGGCAAAAAAAGCGAGTCCACGGAAACGAAGAGAAGCATTAAAAATGTGTCTAAAAAGTAAAAGCCATGCAAAGCCTTTCAACACTAGGGCAGACTGTGATAAGAGTGTTTATCGTTGAACTTAATACGGTATTTCAGCTGCCCACGTTTTTCGATCGCTAAATGAGAAGAATTTAACAGCAAACACGCAAAAAAATTGTTTATACATTCTCAAAGGTTCGTCAACGTTTGTTGTATGTCGGGCTAGACCCAACCAATAACAATCAGGGTAAAAAACAAATCTGCTTGTCATCAGGTAAAATATTCTTTTTACAATTGTTTAGTTTTGAAGTTCTTTGAAAGTGGTCGAGCCGCCGTAACTTCCCGGGGTACTTCGCGCGGGGTCAAAAGGGTAGAGATCACCGTCGGAAAAGTCCACAAAATACCCAAAAAAATACCAAGAAAGAAAAAAATTTCCACCCTAAAAAATACCTCTCGGTTTTAAAATTACTCAAAAAAATACCAATTGAAAGCTGAACATTTTCCCTGGGTAGCTGGCGGGTCGGTGCTAAATCCCCTCGTGTTGCGCTGAACGTGATATATGCAGTAAATAAAGGCGCACGGCCGGACGTTTGCCAAAAGATTTTGTCTTAACTTCCGTAACAGTACGCACGTTTGTTCGAACACAGGACTACAAGCAGTCCAATAGCTTGGGTTTTTTCAACCCTTAAAAATATCAGGCTCTTGATTTAACGCGGGATTTCTTTAGATAACCCCTATAAAAAAAATACCGGACTCGCAATTTTAACCCCTAAATTTTAACCACCTTAATATAGTGAGTCCCCCCCCCCCCCGGGGGGGAGTAATTCAAAGTAGCCGCTCTTTTCAGGCAGTTGACTTAATGATTGTTTACATTTTTTATGTTATGTAGCCTGTAAAAATGCCAAAATGCTGTGTGTTAGTTTTTAAAATACTAAACACTGACCAACGTGCTAAGAGCTCTTTTTAAAAGGAATTAAAACAACATTTCGGCCATTTTGCTAAGTTTTATTTGCTTGAAAAAACGTCAAATTTAAGAACCATGTGGCATTTTTCGCTGGATCAGTGTATTCAGCAGCCGATGTGAAAACTCCTGCTAGTGACAGACGTACAAAGGTACTTGTTTGCTTCGTGCCGTAAGCGGCGCTTGGCCGTTCATTTTGAATATCGCTTGTCTTTTTTGAATGACAACATGCACAAAGGTTTTGTTTGTAAAGGATTACTGGTATAAGTTTGTATGTGAGTAGCTTGAAAGAAAAGTTTGAATGGAAAGTTACCCACTCAGACGCAATCGTTAATGGTATCAAAACAACCCTTATGACGAGCCTGCACTTATTCGCTTGAGGGTCGATTCATAAATATTGGAAGTGTTTCAGTGTTGAAATCCCGTAACTGCATTGTTTTTTCAGAGTGTAGTTTGGTAGAAACTCGTTACACTGCATGCCAACGCTACCTGACTTCATCCAGTAATCCTTTAGTAAAGCTAGCCTGCTGTAGTGTGTGAATTTATAGAAAGATGAAAATCGTTGCAAAAGCCGTCTGGACATCACTGCAGATCGTTCTGTAATAGAAGCAACCAATCTCATTTCTTCCCATTCTTTTTCTCTTGTGCCCAACAACTTCCAAAATCCGCCCGGCGCGTACCGTTTCTCGCTGCGGTTTTCAAACTACTCCACTAGCTCTGTCTCGATCACTCTCACGTCTACGGTTTTACACTTGTGGCAAAAGAAAAATTTTAGTCCTAAACCTGATTTTTGCATTTTTGAGTGATTACAAACAATCAGGCTATAATTGCATGCAAAACAAAACTAACTTCAGTTTAAAACAAAATTCACTCAACGTTTTCAACTGGATAGTACTATAGCAGTTACAGAGTTCTAACGGACTTACTATGCTTATTATCGGTAAAAGTTTTTCAAAGGGTTTAATTTTTATGAGCAGAATAAGTTTTGAAATCAACTGTCCCTTATTTCCTCGGTCCGGTTCGTTTATACCGACCAAAGTGCCAGTATACGCAATTAGAAAATTAACTTCTAGATTAAGATAAATTAATTAGATCGCCAAGAAGAGAAAAGTCTTTTTTGCACTTTTGTATCGTTTTAAATTTTGAATATAAACAGAAAAAAACGATTTGTATCACTGTTATGATGAAGTTGTGGCACTGATTAAGTTGACATTATACATCAGTTCTAAGCTACCGAGCAATTTTCGTTGTATATGCTGGAATTTACCTACTGTCATGACTTGCAAATTGCCTTGATTTCCGTCAATACTGTCTCGTCACTTTGTATTTCGTTGCTTACATACAAGAATACAATACTAACTACAAAGGAAACAACGAACTTGACAGAGGAAAGGAAACTTAGTCAGGTAAAAAAAAACTATTTCCGCGTTAAGTGAGTCATTTTAGGTCCAAACATTCGATATACCGCTCATAGTTAGCAGTGTATGTACAACTAACAATATCTCACAGGGCATAAATCTTACAAATGGCGGTTTTGAACAGCGCGCCCCAGACAGGAATATGATGCAACACGATTGCTACTGATCAGAAAACCCTTCCTTCTACTAGTACTATAGTTCGTGTACGACAAATCGGCCGCTCAAGGGTAGGTCTCTCATGGAGTGGCGACGCAAAGAGACCGCCGTTAACAAACGGGGAACTCTCAACACTTCGTACTTGCACTGCGAAATATTTGAACAACAATCCTCTTGCAACAGGTTTTACGAGAATATATGTATATTCTAACTGAACAAAGGCGTTTACATCTCATGCGATTCGATATTTCGACTCTAGTATCAATTCACTGCTAAAATAATAGATTATCATATCGGCATATGATACATTCAACAAGAACATTTTACTCTTTGGTTCTAGCCGTGATGGCGTCAGAGAACTATTTCGTGAGTAACCTATAAAGACCGTTTATTTCTAGTTTTGAGAGTTTTACCTTACCCACCTAGTGGAGAGAACTCAGTCAGCTTAATCGCTTAAATGCAATTAGTTTACGTACTTTCTCATTAAAAAATACTAAATGGCTAAATACCCATGTTCATAACCACAGTTTCACAATAATTGTTCAGTGCCTTCCCTATATGAAAATTTTTTTAAAGTCATTGGAAATACGATCCACACACAAATACGCTATTAGTAGTTTTGTATATACTTTTCACTATAAATAGATTAAAGAGTATAGGATCTGGAAAATTTGAAGTTGATTTCTTTTAAAAAAAATTGAACGCCCCGCCGTGTGAAACAAATTAAACTTGCTGTTTAAAAAATCATATACTTTATTTCTTGCTGCTAGTCGATAAACCTCTTAATAATATACACAACAAAATTTCTCCATTCTGATTGGTTGAGAGCAGTGCTGTTTTTCGTAAACACGGTGCAAAAGAGTTAATCAATGCAAGTTACTCTACAGCTAGTACGACTAGGAACACAACTTAAACTCGACTACATTGCGACTACGACTTCAACCACGACTACAATTACGATTTCGACCACGTCCACGGACACGACTTGGAGTATGACTACGACGACCATTACTACGACTTTCACGACTACTACGACTACAACGATTACTACTTCGATTTCGACAACGACAACCTGGAGTAGCACTACGACGACTACGGTTACTACGAAAATGACTACTGCTACTACTACGACGACTACGATTACAACAACTATAATTACTGCAACTACTACGACGACTACGACTACTACGACTATGACTGCTGCGACTACTACGACGACTACGATTACTACGACTATGACTGCTGCGACTACTACGACGACTACAATCACCACGATTATGACTGCTGCGACTAATACTATGACTACGCCGAATACGGTTACGACTACGATTACGACTTTTATACGAATTTGACGGCTACGGCGACGACTACGACGACTATTTCGACTGATTACAAATTCGGTTATGATTACGACTACGTTTGCGCGCGATAACGATTATTATGATAACTTCAACCTAGACTACGGTTACTGCTGTTAATACTTCGATGTTGGTTCCTTTTATACTAATTAGAACCTCTATCTTTCCATACTTGCTCTGTAATTTATTGAACATTTTATTTGAAAGTAATCACTCGGCTTTTCTAATTCAATTTTGAAATAGTTGCACTCATGTGTTTTTCAATAAGTTCTTTATTTGATATTTTTTTTAAAAAAAACCCACTCGTGCAAATTATTTCCAAATCAAACTCGAAGTCGTGTGGGTTACCTATACAAATTGCATACAAAACTGTACAAATGTTGGTTTGCAGCTATTGTGTTGTTTTATTGTTTCCACGTTTCCAGTTCCACAGGTAAACAGCAACATACCGATCCGGCATGACTTGACATCGCAGCGATAAAAATTGCCCCCGCAAAGTTACGAAAAACATAAAAGAGTTAAACATAACTTTACCGGACAAGAATCGCCTGAAAGGAGCCTTTTCATTACATTATGTTTGTTATTTTATCAAATATTGAATATTTAAAGCAATTTTCTTAACTGTTTGATTCTATCTGATTGCATGAACTAGTTATGCATTGCAAACTAAACTGCCAGTTTAACTTTGTTTACGTGACTACGTTAACTTTTTAACCTTTTTTTTACAGTTTCTAACTAAGCGCTACCACTTTCGGCTTTGGTTTCAAATTTGGTTCCTTGAAGAGTTTCGAACTCAAAATGAAGCAAAGCTTTCGAATTGGAATTAACATGAAGTGGAGAAAGGTCAGTGAGAAATACTGATTACACACGGGTTAGGGACGGACCAGTTGATCTCGTTTGGGGGGGGAGTGGAAGAATGATTTCTCTGCAATTTTTTTTCAGTCAAGCTTCAGAAAAAACAAATTTTTTGTCCATTTCTATACATTCTCTTTATAGGATTTCGGCATGCAAACTTCTTTTCTGTCTGGAGTGGCCCTTCAAATTCTATTTCACAAATTCTTTTACATCCCCCCTCCCTTCCTCCCGCGAAATCAACTGGTCCGTCCCTTGACTCGATAGCGAAACAGTACTATACGAAAACACGCATACGTGAACTTATCGACAAAGAAAACCCGTGAAACCAACAATCAGTTAACGAATTTATTTTATATCAGTGATGTATACCTTTCGTATTGTCAAAGCGTAGAAAGCTTGTCAGATAAATCAAACATCGTCGTGATGTTTTGCTTATAAATGTTTCAAGTTAAACGCTAAAAATAAATTTTAAAAAAATGTATTGCTAAAACGTATTTTCGACCGTGCGGTTATCTTCAGCATTTTTTTTAAGAAAACTTTTTAGCCTACCAGTAATTGGACCTGGAACTGGTCCCCAAACGCTGCTACTCTTATTGTTGTTGTTGTTGTTGTTGTTGTTGAGGGGCGACATATCGCAATAAAACGTCCCACCACTTCCCTAAGGGATATTCCCCATCGATTGACAGAGTGAGATTTTTGATTTCTGGATTTTTAGAGAATTTACGAGCAATTTTAAATTGCGCCGCATACATTATTCAAAACTAATATGCATAGCCGAGGCTGACTAAAAGAATTTTTAGGCTCCGTCAGTCCGCATCAGATCGCCACAAATGTTTGCACAGTGGTAATAAGCTGAAATCTCTATTGACTGACTGAGTTAGATCTAGACTTTTATTTTTGATTCTTGAGGGATTCTACGAGCAATTCTTGATTGTACCGTACAACACAAATCTTTTCTTGTTAATATTCATTGAGAGAAATCAAGTTAAAACATTGTTATGCATTTTCTTTAATTTGCTTTCAACAATAATGACTATTAATGTGGTCGTAATCCACTGACTTGAGCTACTTTAGAGAATAAATTTAAAGCATACAATTTTTCGTCAGACACGATGACTGCACATGCAGTATACAGCAAATATCGCAACTGCAGTTATTCAGGACAGTCGACGAAATAATCAGCGTGCAGTGTATGGAACAAAGAATCAAATGTAAATATATAAAAGCCATCAAGTAAAATGTATGCGCGAAGAAATAACCAAAGTACAGGGTATAGACTTCAAACTAAAGTAGCCTTTGTTGTTACCCATGACACAAAATAACAAACTGTGTTTGAAGAGTAATTCTAGCTGTCCATTACACACTGTAAACATTATTGTGATGTACCAGTTCCTGGTCCCGTAGTAAAGTCGCATTTGTATTTATAAACAAATGAAAATGTCGTTTCTCAACTTAGATCATAGAAGTCTTAGCTGAGCTGAAAAGACTGTTCTGCCAAGAACTTCCTATTGTTTTCAGTCAGGACAACATTAATTGGAGTCTAGATCTGTACAAACTTATCTGTCCCAGGTGTTATTGTTTCAAACTCTCTAATGTATGCCCTGCAAGTTTGTTTTCAAAATGATTCTCTTATATAAACATTATTTCCTGATGAAGTGAAACAAAGTTTCAAAAATGTTACTAGTTTTGTTTTAGTATTTACCAAAGCAACCAATATCCATTTTCGCGTGCTCTGATCGGCTCCCGTATCTCGCAATGTCCATGATTGAGGCGGTAGTCAAAATGGCGTCGCGTTACCCCTTAGTTATAGACGAGGAAATGATTGTTTTAAACGAAGAGCCATTCAAGAAAACACGAAGAGGAAAACAAGATTTGGCTTTTTGGTTTATTGGTTAGGTCAACATTTTTTTTTTCAAAATCTGCTTAAAATCCACGACATATATTTTCTTCAAAAATAACCCCGGAAGGATGTAAACGAAACTCAAATGCACACAAAGCGCGCGTGCTAGAAATAGAAAAAAACTTAAATTTTGTCCTTTCTTTGAAAAATGAAGGGCATTTTATCCCTATCTTCCGGTAAAGACTTCAACAACTATTCCCCTCAGGGTCGGTGCCTAGCTCTAGACATATCCTCGACGCTTCGCGTCTCGGTATATATCCACCGCTATTCACCTCCCCTTCTGGGGATAGTTGTTATTTATTGTACGTAGATGGCGCCAATATCTCGAAGAGGACTTTTTGTTCTTTGTGTCTTGTGTTAAACCAGTACTTCGATATATAATTTAAAACATAAACTAAAATACTCAATAGGTAATAACAACATGTCTTTTAATTGGGTTCGGTTGCTATCGCTGGCCTGTCGCAACCTTGTTCCCAGCCTTTACCTCCGTTTTTGGCCGAAAGGCGCCCTGGGAACGAGGTTGTCCTGAAAACCTAATTTTTTGTTTTACTATTGTAGAAGACGCTGTTGAAAATAGCTGCACTTGCATTTTTCTTCTACGCTGGCTCCTCTTTGCTTCTCTTGTTAACAACTGTTACCACAATCAGTACGAAAGGTAAGCCAAGTGATTGTTATTTTCTACTGTTAATAAACTTTCCTAATAAATTTGACAGAATGAAATTCAAACTAGTTTTTTACAAAATTTTTAACATGATTACACTCTAAATAGTAATATAGTAAAAGTGAGTTCATGGCAAGACGAAACAGAGATTTTTTTACCAATTACAACCCAACCCCTACAATAAAGAAATATCAAACAGCATTCTTTCAAAGCACAATGATTGAAATTCAAATGCGTGGGGATAATCCGTTTTCAAGCAAAAAATAAACCCGAAAAATTTGGGATATTCAAACTATTAATGCTAAAGTATATATATTTTTTGTTACACGCCCTAAATTGTAAGCTTTGGGGGGTGGGGGAGGGAGGGGATGACTACCTACACAGGGGGCCCAGTCATGCAGTCCCTGCCGCACATGTGGAGCCCGAACGGACGATAAAATGGATAGCAGTAGGAAGAAATGGTCTAGGTTATTACTGAACAACCCTTTTCTCTCCATTTTCAGAATCTCAAAGTACAAAACTATCAGCAAAAGACAAACTGCTGAAAGTAAAGCTGCTGGAGAGAGAAGAAAAACTGCCAATTTATGCTAAACATCTCACAAATATGCGCTCAGATCTTACTCGTCTCTTTACCAGGCCACGAAAAACTCTTTCCCAACACACGGTCAATCTAGAAAACTCTCGGATTAATTTCTTGAGAAAAAAAGTCTCCCAAAAGTTAAATAATTATATTCAAGGCAAGTCATCAGCGGGATCTTTATATGTACGTAACGAAAATAAGAATGTATTAAATGCTATGTTGGGCTTTGAGAAAGGCAGGTCTGTCCCATCTACAACAGCGACTGTTTCGGCGTGTCCGCTTACAAGCCTTCGACAGCAAATATTTCTTAAGGATTCCAAAGAAAGAAACAACACTCGTTGTGTTCCCCATAGACCAAAGCATCAGGACTGCGTAGTTGCTCATAAGATGTATAAAATTAACCAACTTCCATTACGCTGTAAAACTCATCCCGAAAAGCCCTTGTGTTTTATCGTAAATAGCTGGAGGAGCACACGCAACGCCAAAGTAACAGTGCAGTGCAATCTTTCACATTGCGGTGCAAACCCTGTGTATGTCGCAAGTATCGATCCATCTCTAGGAAAACTAGAATCAAAAGAAAAGTGGCTCAAATTTTCTTCAAAAACAAAACTTGAAGTAGGTTTGTCAGATATCGTACCTAGAATGTCTCTAAATGGGTTCAATTTTTGCTTTCTTCGCTGCAAAAATCCGTGGAAAGCTGACGACAATTTTGAGCTTCTCACTTTTCCACCTGTTATAAAAGAACAAACAAAACCAAGTCAAAACTTGTTTAACATTAATATTCTAGTTTTGGATTCTGTTTCAAGAGCACATTTTTACCGTTCATTACCAAAGAGCGTGGAAACTTTGCAAGACATTATACATAGCAGAAATATAAAGGCGACAGCTTTGGACTTTGAACTGCTTCAAAGCATTGCCGCACATACGTTTCAAAACATGAAAGGATTCTTTTCAGGAAGCAGCACTTTTGATCATGACAAACTGGGTAATACTATTCAGCGACTCGGAATCGAGGTTCTTCTTACTGATCTTAGGAAGAAAGGTTATCAAACCTTACTTCAAGAAGATGTCTGCTGGTACGACGAGTGGGGAACGCTATTACAAAACAATGTAATGCAGGGAGAGAAACCTGCTGAAACGCAACAATTCAAAGAGCGGTGGGAGAAATTTCGGAGGGAAGTAGCGCCCTATGGAATTGATGACGAGGGGCTGAGCGTGTTTTCTTGCGAAGTTTTCAAGTTGTTTAATAGCACAAACCAGTTCAATCATCCAAGAAGGGTCTGCTTTGATGGAAGACCACTGGCGCAATATTTCTTAGCGTATCAGAAGCGTTTTCTGACAGCATACAAAGACTCTGGTCAAGCTAAACCCTTCTTCGCTTACACACATCTTGCAACTGGACACGACGTAACTGGGCAGCGAATTAGACAGATAGACGAGCAGCTCTCTCACTTTTTATATTCTTCTGCTCAGGAACAGAATACTCTGACATTGGTGTTCTCGGATCATGGTGAAAAAACAACTTCTTTTTCGTTTGTTTCTCCCCAAGGTCGCCAAGATGTTTACGACTCAGTCTTGTTTGCAATAGTTCCCGAAGGTGTGGCTCACAGACTTGAAAATGATCGTTTTCGTGCTATGATAGTTAATCAGCAACGATTGGTTACGACAATAGAGCTTCACAACGCTATCACATCGATTGGTAACACTAGTCGAGAAAACTCTAAGGAATTTCTTAAGGAGGGCATTTTTGCCGAAGTACCGGCTGATAGGACATGTGCATCGCTTTTAATGCAACCACTTGCATTATGCAAGTGTAAAGGCTGGGAAGATTGGCTCCAAAATGACAACCCAACACTGCCTTGGATATCGGAATTCGCTTTGGGACAAATTAATAACATGATCCAGCATTCTGTTTCTGTTTTTAACGATAAATTTGCAAACCCATCAACTTATGCTGGTTTTCGTAAATGCCAGAGGCTTACTGGAGTTCATTTCGACAAGGCGCGGCGTCGAAAGGATGGCAAAAACTATGTTGTTAGTTTAGATGTCGTGGTTTTTCCCCTCTACCAGGTATTCGAGTTTCAAGTTCGTTATCCAATAAATACTCCTTGGCCAAATCCCCGTGGAAAGGGAAAACCTAAAATGAAGCCAATTGCAAGGCTAAGTAGCTTTAGACGAATAAGTGTGTACAAAGATTTTGCTGTGTGTTGTGATAATGGCGTAAAAGTGCAGCTGTGTGTTTGTCAGATCAGCGCTAAAAACAAAAAAACAGTAAAAACTTTACCTACAAAATTCGTGTGGTCAAACTTTACCACCAAAGATAACTTCCTCAAATATTTAGCTAATTCTGTCTATTTTGGTACTAAAACGGAGGTTAAAATTGTTCACGGCACTAACTGTCTGCTCCTTCTAACAAGAATGCATCAAAGGAAAACAAGAGTGATAGAAATTGCAAACTCTTGCACAGACAGGAAGTACGAGGTAGTGGTATCGGGAAAAAGCAGTCGGATTGCTCTTATTTCCCGCCCTCTACCAATGCATTTAGTAGTTTTTCCGAAACAAATTTATTTCCTTTTCACTGTTTATCATCTCCAAAAACCGAACGATTTCGAGGCAGACGTGCAACTCAAAACGATCCATCTATAAACCCCAAACAAGTTCCAATTTATCGAATAACTTTAAAAATATAGTTTTAAACTATATCACATAATAAATAACATTTTTGTATAAAATGAATTAGCATACTGCATGTTTTCATTGGAACTGATTAAAATATTTGCATAGGTAATCGCATGGGGCCGAGTAAAATTAAGGATTAACTTCACGAGTGTTTTCAACTTTTTCCAAAATCGCACGAGTCGCTTTGCGACGAGGGCAATTTGGAAAAAATTGAAAACACAAGTGATATCAATCCTAAATTTTACGAGGAACCAGGCGATTACATGTTTATAACATCGAGGGCAAAATTCTTTAATCTCCGCGGGATCCCACGAGAAAGCGTTGCATAACTTAACTCATTTCTCCAAAATGAAACAAACTCTTTGCAACCTCTGAAAACATTCGGAAATCTTTGGAAGATGTTTAAAATTGTTTGTAAGGCATTTTTAGGATTTTTTTAAAAATTTGAAAAATCTTCGAAAG
This sequence comes from Hydrozoanthus sils, assembly GCA_027575215.2. Taxonomy (NCBI): domain Eukaryota; kingdom Metazoa; phylum Cnidaria; class Anthozoa; order Zoantharia; family Hydrozoanthidae; genus Hydrozoanthus; species Hydrozoanthus sils. The sequence goes on from JAOBRD020380864.1 coordinate 12,272, forward strand.
TGTTCGGAAACGTTCGGATATCTTCGGAAAGTGTTCCGAAGGCATTTTTGAGACTTTCCAAAATTTTTGTAAAATCTTCGGAAATTTTCGGAAGTGTACCAGCGACCGATCAACGCTAGGTAATTTTGCCCTGAATTAAGAAAAAATGCCCCCGCTGTTATCCAATCAGCTCGAAGTAATTTTGCCCTCTACATTATAAAGTTGTTTATTATGGGTTTTGGTAACAATAAATTGACGGTTTTAATTAGACAGTTGGGGGAGGGGGGGGAGAGTATATGAGGCCAAAACGAAACAAGTTTGGCCTTTATGCATTATTATGTCACACATGCACCAAAGTGAGGCTTGGTGGTGAAATGCTGTGTGCGATTGCGAGAGTTTTACATCTATTTAAGCTGTTTTTACTGTTCAGCAATTCATAATGTTTATTCAGCCATGTTTATTCTTGTGAATGTTGGTTACGTTGTGCATAGCAAGTAAGAATCACCACCAAGCCTCAATTAAGTGCAGGAAAACGCTACTGTGATGTCATTATGCATAAAGGCCATAATTAGTTTGCCCTTTATTTAACAGGCGTTTTCACAATAATGCACATTGCGTATATCCCACTGTTTTGGCAGGCCACAGGTCTTATATTATATATCGAATTCTGTTGCCCAGACAAAACAATGGGCAATAAACACTGCAAATCATTATGAATACCATACAAAGGCAAAAACAATTTTATGTCTCGGAAACCATAACATGTGGCCAGCCAAAACTGTGGGCAATACGCGCTGCGCATGAGTGTGAAAATGCCTTATAGCACCATTCTGGCAATTTCAACTTTCACAACTTGGCTATGTCTATGGTTTTATTAGTCTCAAATATTTAGGAATTATTCACAAGTTCTCCTCAAAGAGTGGTAAAGTGGCCCTGTGACAATCAACCCTTACTTATCAGCAACTCTACTCCTTTCATTCAGAAATCAACAATGGCAAAATTTAACTAGCAAGTTCTATTTAAAAAGTTCAAAACACTATTAATTGATTGAATATCATGCATAAAATCTCTAAAATTCCATGTAACATCTTTTTTTTATATTGAACTTCAAGCTCACTCTCAAGCCTTGGTCACAATAACAAAATAACAATGATTTTTCTCATTGTGATCAAGGCTCGAGTAGGCAGAAAGCTTGCTATAAAACAAAACTTTACACTGTAGTTTCTTGAGTTTGAAATCTTTTCTTACTACTTTTGGTAGAATACTGTTTATCTATTTATATTTCATAACTCAATAAGGTTTCCCATCGCATGAATGTAGATTGCTGTTCGCACAGCTAGGGTGATCAATATGTCAGATAAAAATTAATTTTTAGAAATGTTAGGTAGTTATTACTGAATAACTTGCATTGGATGATAAGCAAAACAAAGAAACAGCTAAATTAGTTTTTACAAAAACTGTTCAGCATGATGCCAAGAAAGTAAAATAGTTAATTATTTTTGATCAACTAGAAAAATGGTAGTTTTTGAAAAACCTTAGGAAGTCTTACAGGTGCTGACATTTTGAGAATTAGTTCAATCATTTGAAACTAAAATGTTGACCAGCTCAGGCCATTCAAAACATTCATGCTCTTCCTCAGCTCTTCTTCGATGTGTTGTTTTGGCCTTCCTCTTTTCCTCTTTCTTCATAATGATGGTAGCAGTGAGACACTGATAAATGTTCAATTCACAAAAGCAACAGCCACTTTAAAGAGTAAACATCAGAATTATGGAACTTAGTCTGTAAGAAAGTTTTTTGAAAAGGAAGCAAAATCTCTTCTATTTCATAAAATAACACTTTTGGTTGCTGAGATATTAAGGTTTTTTAAATACCCTAAATGCTCTAAAAAGCCCCCCTTTCTAATAAGCCTGGCTGTGTCTAGCTCAGTTTCAAATCTTAAATAAGCCACCCATCTCTAATAAGCCTGGCTGTGTCTAGCTCAGCTTCAAATCTTAAATAAGCCGCCCCTCTCTAATAAGCCTGGCTGTGTCTAGCTCAGCTTCAAATCTTAAATAAGCTGCCCCTCTTGATTAAGCCTTAGCTGTGTATAGCTCAGCTTCAAATCTTAAATAAGCCGCCCCTCTTGATTAAGCCTTAGCTGTGTCTAGCTCAGCTTCAAATCTTAAATAAGCCGCCCCTCTTGATTAAGCCTTAGCTGTGTTTAGCTCAATTTCAAATCTTAAATAAGTTGCCCCTCTCTAATAAGCCTGGCTGTGTCTAGCTCAGCTTCAAATCTTAAATAAGCCGCCCCTCTTGATTAAGCCTTAGCTGTGTCTAGCTCAGTTTCAAATCTTAAATAAGCTGCCCCTCTCATATAAGCCCCCCCCCTCCCAACATAAAGATGATGGAGATGGAGCTAAAACATAAGGTATACTGTATCAAAACTACATTTTGTCAACGGTTATTACTTATTTGTAAAGTGCTGATTTTAACACCAGAGGAACACAGAGTTTAACTAGTTGCTATTAAATACAGTTTGGTAATCAGACTTCATGTTATGTTTTGTCTTCGGTTAATGACATTGTTTAAATAAGTCCCCCCTCTCTGATAAGCCCCCTGTCTGAAAGGTCTAAAAAAAATAAGCCCCCTGGGGGCTTTATTGGAGCATTTGCCGTATACAAATTACCAAAAATGTGGCATCATAGTGGGGAATGCTATGTGATAAGTTACAAAACAACTGTTTATATCTCTATAGCATGTGTTTGTGTTATAGTGCAGAGTCTCAGGATCACTGATCTGGTATTTCAATAAATAATTATTGTTTAATTTGTAATTTATCCCATTGCACTCCCAACTTTGACATCGCAGTTCATTTTTCTTCTTTTTCAAAAAACTTTCTAACAGACTAAGTTCCATAATTCTAATATTTACACTTTTTAACATGTCAAAAAGTCAGTAATCATCTTTTCACTTGTGGGTCTTTAGTTTGCAAAAAAGTAATCATCTGCTGGCACCAACTCAGCTGGTTTATCTCTTACAGCTACATCAATACTTAGTTCAACTGAACATCCAAACAATTTCTCTAGCTCAGATGTTGCTGTGTCACTTAATAAATCAAATTTTTCAAGCACACATCTTCGCTGACTTTTCTTTCGACAATAAAGCTTTTGGTGAATTCTCTGTTTTCCGTTAGTTTTAAGTTCACAGAGCACAGTGACTTGGTTGATCTGCCAGGGAATCTCATGGTCATATAGTTTTAAAAAGATTTCTCTGAACTTTTCCTTAATCCTAGTATTGATGGACTGATTTGTGTGAACATCTGCTGGATAAATCCATTCTCCATGTTTTGCCCTAGCTGCAAAGTAATCTCTAACATCCTGAACGCCATCTCCATTCCTGGCCGAAATCATAAAGACATTATCAAACTTGCTATATCCTCCTACTTCTTTGTAGCCCCATTGGTCCTTTTCTCTATCCTCAGTCAAAATCGCAGACAAGCTTAACAACTCAGTTTTATGTTTTAGCACGTCCACCTTATTCAATAAAAGAATCGACGGCAGCTCTTGATGAAGCTTTAGAGCTTCAAGAATCTGCTCGTGAATTCTATACCGTCGTTTTTTGAGTGCTGCATCATGTAGCACAGCAATCAGATCTGCTTCAAGAAGTGCATTTTCTGGAGCAGTCATATGCTGGCGTGACATCTTGAGCCTCCTTGCCTCATTTACTAGTACAACGCCAGGGGTATCTAACAGGACAATTTGAGAATTGTCCTTAGAAAACACCCCAACAGTTTGTTGCCTGGTAGTATGCGGTACGTCAGTCACGGCACAAATGTGCTCACCGACAAGTCTATTTGTAAGAGTTGACTTACCACTATTTGGCTCGCCGATTAACGCAACTTTTAAGAGTCTTTTCCTTTGGATCTTACGTTCAGAACTTGTAATTGACTTATTTACATCCTCAGTGTAGTAATGCCTTGCAGTTATACACTTTAAGGCGCAGTTAGAAAATTTACCATGGCTAAGAACTCTACAGTTTGTCGGAATAAACGTTTTTAGAGTGTTCCAAAACGTGACTGTCGCCATGTTTCTTCGGTCCGTGAGTGAATCGGGAAGACTGGTAACTAAATTCGAAAAACTGAAGACGCGAACAAAAAGTAGTTTTGGAAATGTCTTCTTTCTTCATAAGATTGTTTCAAAAAACAAATTGATGAAGTTAGCTTTCAACCCAGTTCACTTGTTCGTGTTATTGTCAAGCTTTTATTATCGCTGGTAGTTTTATGAAGAGATCAAACTGTAATTTCTCCTTTCTCCTTTCACAAAGCTGGTTGAGGTGCAATGTCGATAGCATATTCTCTATGACAGTGAGGTATTTTTTAGTTTTGCCAAAATAATATGAGCGTAAATCGTATAGAAGTGCGGACAAACCAAGGGTCTTATATTGGAGGCGAGAGGATTTACGGGTAGGTTTCATTATAACTTAACTTGCAAGGACGTGAACTAGAGTCGAGTGTTCATTTAATACGATCGTACAATATCCACGAGGAAATAACAAACCCATTGTTTAGATGTTAGACTTAAAATGTAGTTTCAGCCAAAATCAATTTGCATATATTGAGTTTCAATTGCCCTTTTTATTTAGATTAATTATTGTCGTTATTTTTAAATTTGTTTATTTGCAGGTATCAGTACTAGTGAGTTAAATATAATTTCCTTGGGTGTCATGTATCTTTAACTTTTGGTTTCGCTATTGGGCAGTGGAACAATTTTTATTTATAAACTTTCTCTTATCTTCCTGCGATGGATGGAGCCCGATAGTTCTTGAATGTTTGTCAAAAGTGTGCTTTATCTGATCTGTATTCCAATTAGGGAATTTTATATTATATTCCCAGAGCTGTGTACTTATGGATTTGTAGTACAGACCCTTGCCAAGGAGTAAAACTGAAGTTCAAAGGTTATGAAAAATGTAAGTCTTTGATTATACTTTTATAATATTCAATATAAGTTTCATTAATTTATATTCTATTTATGTTTGATATAACCATTTTGCAAGCTTTAATTTGCAATTTTGATAAATTACTAGATTTTTTGTACTAAACTTTTCACATATTTGTGTGCAAAACCATGTTTAGTTGAGATTCACAATCACTATTTGTTTTCCCAGCATTTGGAAGAATGAGCATCTTACATGAAAAAACAAAATTGGTAAGATGCCAGCAATCTGTGTGGAACGCCCTGGCGGTGAGAACCAGGGGCAAATCCAGACTAGCGCAGCTAGTGCCATGGCACTAGTCAAAAGTTTTTGAACTTAAAAAATACTCCATAAAGAAAAAAAAACACATATGAAAAGAGTGATCTTTTTTGTCATTATTTACGCCAAGTACATATATTTAGCATTCATTTAGATCTTCAGATTCGGGTATTCTAGGCCATTTTGGCCAATTTCGGAGCATTTATTTGTTGTAAGAGTAAAAATTCGCTTGCACTTCTATGGCACTAGTAGAAGCCTGGAACTAGCATTCTACAGCATGTTTCCCTAGTTGAAGCCTGGAACCAACAAATTTGTGCATCAGTCATGGCCTAGCAACACATTTAATTTGGCACTAGTCAAGATCATATGCTATTGGCTGGCCATTATTTAATTTTTTGTGCACCAGTCAGGCTTATTTCTCATTGGCTGGAAGCAATTTGTGCACCAGTTGAACAGGCAATAGGACTCAAGCCGGTCTTCAAGGTATGCCACACAGGGCCTACAGCTTAATGCCATTGGATAATATCCAAGAAAGAGCAAAAGTCTGAATGATTACATATGTTATGCAAAGGCAACACTTTTTCTTCAGTTATTAGAATCTGTAACATGTAAGGCCCATTTCAAATGTTGCATTTTTCATGCATTGAATAATATAATTCATATTACAGTTGACTCATATTTGTTTTGTATGACACGCATTTCAGATGTTGCATATATAACTATTTCGAACAGCACTCTGAATGCCACTAGTGATTCCCAGATTTTAAGTCTTTGTTTACTTCTTGGTCAGAAGGTCAAAATCAAAATGGTGCAGAGTTTGAGTGAAAAAGATAACTGATGATTTCTCATTTGAAATACTCGTTGTGTTACCAGAAGACAATGGCTACATATATGCAGGTAGCTCTTAACAACTTGGCTGCAAGAAAAAGGCTAGTTCTGGTAATTAGTTCTTTCCTTTTGCTGATTTTGTCAATGCAAAACAACAATGTACGCACTTCACATCGAACCACACAATGCCCAACCATCCATCCTGGTTCCTCAAACACAAAACAGGGTACAAAATAATATAAGTTAGTTAAGTATATTTTGTAGTTTTCAAGTGCTATTACGATGAACAGTCACACAATGTATGGCTTTCTGTGCATGGCATTTGAGCCAACCATCCAAAAAAACGGTTTGATGGGAGCCATGAACAAACATTATTTCTTCTTTTTCTTTTGCTGCACGAGAAATTTGACAACTGAAACAACAGTTAAACCTTTGCCAAATATTTGACTGGCGCTGTAGAATATTCGACACAAGCCGCACTTAATTCGAATCTGCTGAATTTAATTATTTCAGAGATCACATTTTTTATGTAGTTAATTCATGAATTGTATCCTATGCATGAAAAATGCCACCTTTAATTTGAAATGGGCCTAGGCCAAAAAAAAAATTAATGTCTTCATTAATGTCTTCATGTAATCCAGGTCAGACCTTTCTCACAAATGGCAGCGATTTTATATTCTTTTATCTACATTCAAATTTGCCTGGTAATAAGCCTCCCTTTGAGTAACATATTCTTTTATCTTTTTAATTCAAGAATGTAGGGAAATGAGTTTTAGAATCCCAAACATTTGTGGGAAAAGTCTATTGTTTATGGTTATAGTTAGCACATGTAATATCAAAATGGGGGTATTCTATCAATGACTCTTAGCCCCTCTACTACAATAAAATAATGATAAATATCTATGATAAATCTACAAGTTTTGATTGTTTTATACTGAAATAACATCCTTGCCACTAAATATACATTTCTTGTAAGAGAGACAAATTGCTTTATTTTATCGTGGTGATTAGGCCAGTGGGAATATAGATTGAAGGCAGAAGAGCAAAATGGGCAAATAGAAGCCATGAAAGAGGAAACGCCTGAGTTCAAAAAGACTTTGTTCAGAGCCGAAATGCAGCTAGTCGAATATCCAGGTAAGCTCCAAGGTAGAACATGCACACTAGTCGAATATCCAAGTATGCTCCAAGGTACAACATGCTCACTAGTGGAACATCCTGGTATGCTCCAAGGTAGAACATGCACACTAGTCGAATATCCAAGTATGCTCCAAGGTACAACATGCACACTAGTGGAACATCCTGGTAAGCTCCAAAGTAGAACATGCTCACTATTGGAATATGCAGGTATGCTCCAAGGTAGAACATGCTCACTAGTTGAATATCCAGGTATGCTCCAGGGTAGAACATGCATACTAGTGGAATATTCAAGTATGCTCCAAGGTAGAACATTCTCACTAGTGGAATATCCAGGTATACTCCAAGGTAGAACATGCTCACTAGTTGAATATCCAGGTATGCTCCAAGGTAGAACATGC
>JAOBRD020380971.1:0-19839 GCA_027575215.2 Hydrozoanthus sils
CCTGATGTTTTTCACTGTACATGCCGAAAATAGCAAGGTCTGTGCAGAAGACATGAGGGGGGGGGGGGGGGGATTTTTTCCAGATAGGCCAAGCGAAAGAGGTTATCAAAACATTTGTTTAAAAATACTTAAGTTTTCTGTTATTAAAAGAGAACAAACAGCTATATATCTACGCTGTCAAGCTACCAAAAACTAAGTAAAGTAACTCCCCGGACCTCTACGGGAGGTTAATGGAATTATTTTTGGCCCTAGAAGGTTCTCTTGCCTTATAATAAAATATTGCTAAGAACCTATCATCGTTATCGACTCTTCATAGAGCTGAATAGTTAGTCTTCAAGTAGTACCAGTTTATCCCGTACATGTGTATATCAATATTATTAGGAACGTATCATCATTGTCAATCTTTCATAGAGAGGTAGTTACTCTTCCAGTAGTACCAGTTTATCCATTTGTACACGTGTATATCAATATTATTAGGAACGTATCATCATAGTCGATCTCTTCAACGAGCGGTGCTATTTTTCCACTGAAACCAGGTTATACCTTTGGTGTCCACTTTGTTACTCAATTTCCGGCCGTTGAGGTTGGACCTATGGCAGATGTTGTACCACCAGGCACCTTTCCATTTCTGAGCGCAGTTATCTTCACTGAACTGATCATTGTCGTGGTCTTTAGTGGTAAATAACATCCCGTTATGCCAAGATAACGAGTCATCCGCTGTACCTGAGTAGGAGCCAACGTTTAGTCGATACTTGTTACTTTCATCACCAATTCTAAAACTTCCATATTTGGCGTATGCTGTATTCCTGCTCCAATCCTCGAGATCCACTCGAAGCATTTTGGTCCTGCTAGCAGTTAATCGATGAATTTTGTCGTTCCCCAACCAGAACTCACCAGTTAGCGAACCGAACCCGTTCTTGTACTCTGTCCATCCCCGGTAAAAATCAACGGACCCGTCCCTCCTCCGTTGTATCATTGTCCACCCACCTCCATCAGTATCCATGTCGCAGAGAAGATTAAACGGTTCTCGTCCGTCAGGGTTGATGGTGAAAACTCCAGAACTCAGCAAACCAGATATCCTCAAGGCTTTACAGTCTTAAAAGAAAATAAAGTATTTACAAATATTTATAAAATAATGATACAACTAAAGTCATTTTGAGAAAAAAATGATTTCACGAAAAGAGAGCAAAGAAAAAAATCAAACAGATTAAAGAAAAAGAAATTCTTTTCTAAAGATATTAATAATCAAAAGCTCAAAATGCAGCTGAACAGATATTCTTAGAGCTTTGCAGTCTGATAACGAAACAAAATTCTTCGAAGAGCTAAGCAAAGCTGTATATTTCCCAGAGAAAAGATTTGATAACATTTTGTTAATACCACAAATAACAACAATAATAACAAGAACAAAAAATATTAACAATAGCAGCAATGCTTTTATAATCGGGTTTTGCTTGGCAGAGCCGCATTATTTTCAAGTATTCAGTCGTTAACGTTTTTTTAAACGAGATTTAAATTTTTTCTGTAGGCGGTAGAAGAGATCGTAAACCGTAAGCCTACTTTTCATAGCAACGTACTCGTTTTACATACAAGGGATGTAAAAGTAGAATATTGCGTTAAAGACCGCAGCGCTCTATTTTTTTACATCTTAGTCACTATCATTCAATCATTTTGTTAGAGCCAGTCATACAACGGCTCCGTACACTCTAGAATCTGACGGCAAACCAGCGACCAGTAAGCAGATAACACTTCTTTGGTACAATGTAAGATCAGGTCTTCAAGGAATTTCTGATAAAGTAGTGTTATTAGGTTGTCGTTTTTAGGTAGCTACTAAAGGAATGAGTAAATGCAACTGGACGGGTTATGGTGTGGCTAAAGTTTTGTTTCAAAAACAGAGACGAACATTGACAAAAATTGCTTGATGGAAAAATTAATAAATAAACCTCTTCCGGCGGCTGTTATATCGAAGGATAATGTCCGCGGCTGACAGATTGTCCAAAAAATGAACAGTTGGCCAAGAAGCGAAGCTTCGAGGGCAACTGAGAAATTTTGAGGACAATCTATCAGCAAAGGACATTATCCTCCTATATACCAGTGAGCCAAAAGGGGGTTTATTTATTTTATAACCCTTCCAATATTTTTTTCTTCGATAAAACTTTTTGTACAATTGAAGATATGAAAATTTCTCTTGTCCACACTAACTGAAGTTGGATGGAGTGTAAACTCTTAGTTTTAAGCTTAAAATATTTTACAGAACTTTAGAGAAAGTTTAGTTAAGCCTGTTATTAAAACTGTTGTTTAGCGAAAGCGTACTCGCAACTTTTTTTAGCTTCAAATACGTTTACACGCGTCGTCAGTTTTGTCGACTTTTTTGTGCTGTCCTGCACTGCCTTTAAAATCAAGTAATTTTGAAAATCTTTGTTGTTAGACTCGGTAAAATGATTAATTTTCTTGTCTATCAATACCAACTTGTTCAAAATTTGAAAAATAACATTTGTTGTTTTAATTAGAAATGGCCGACAAAATCGCAGGGCAGTTATCAAATTGGAAGGGGTATATTCGCTGATAACCTAGTTCCAATTTTGTACCACGTGACGCGTTTTATAAAATGAGATTGCACGAAAACTATTGGGTGGGTTATAACAGCCCTTATGCATGTTTTAGTCAAACACCCCAAGCTTTGCTTTCGAATGACGAAAGTGTGAATATTTTCATAAATCAAATCCCGAAGTGTCCACGAATGAAAATAATTCCTTCGTGAGCACAGTTTTCACGTGCAAAATGCTCACACCTATTTCTTGAAGGGTGAAGTTGACTAGTTTGACGTAGACATGCATAAAACCTACTGTGAGAAACTTTATCATGAATAGTTTCATGTTTCTAAGCCGTTTCATCTTTTGGCGTTGATTTTGACGTCCGTTTCACCTAGTACATGATTCTTTGACAAACTTTAACTTATCTGAACTTAATGATACAGATTTTTGTTAGAATAATTAAGTTTATGCAATTGTGAGGAACCAAGTTGCTGTTTACTTACAATATCTTGAATTGGCTTAATGCAGTAATGAAAAAACTCCACTACATCATTCTGAACAAGGCTTTCAATTAATGAACAAGCATTATTTTTACCTGTTCCAATGCAGCAGTTTTTACCGTACCAAGTCCCAGGACAGGTGCAGTTATAGTCATTCATCAGCTTTGTGCATGTTCCGCCGTTTTTGCAAGGACTTGTGGCACACTCACCAATATCTATCATCCAAAAGAATGTTATAACACTTGCTTGTAACATTTTATTATTTATCGTTCTTTTGTATTTAAGATTTTTTGGTGGTGTATGTATACAAACAACAATTATAGTAAACTTAAAATCAAATAAATTATCTCTTGAGAAAAGTACATAGATGAAAGTCGTAAAGCAGGTGTGACGAAGAAAGGAAGTGATTCTGGGGAAGTAGCTACATTCTATCTTACCTGGTGTCGTGGTTGGACTCCGTCCCGGCCTTGGCAGAGCCAAAGCGGCTAAGCATTGGACATCACAGAGAACCAACCTTTCTTTACAAAAGTCGCAGCGAGAAGGGCGAATACTGATGATCGCGTTTTACCTCATCGGTTGCAAACAAAGAACCATACAACAAAAGAAGACCGCGAAGTTCAACAAGGGATCTGAAGAAAAATACCCAACAACTGTGCAGCGTGACAGAAGTAAGCTGTGACATGATTGGAAAAACGTCCAATAATCTAACGTTAGGCTGACACAATTTACAATCTTGTACCTGTTTCACAGCTGCGTCCCGTATAACCAGTGCACAAGAACAGGTGTAATCGTCCTCTTCATATCGTGGTATACAAGTTTTTGATGTACTCTAAAGGACTTCTAGCAAATTGCACAGTATGAACACAAAATAATATCCACTTCACTTGCTACTTTAAGTTTGATGTTTATTTTATCCAATTCTAAGCAGTTTGTACTTTACCCCTATAAAATAAGAATATCTCCTGGCTTTTCTCCTTACTATACCATCTGAGTACTGAACAAAAGATGTTGTTGTTAATGTTTTTGAGGAGAAAAAATTACGGCAAGGTTCTACAGTGTTGTGCCCAGGTACAAGACAAGTATTTACACATTTCCTATTACAGGATTTTCAGCTGTGCTTTTTAACTTCATTGAGCACTGATGACGGAACGGACAGCTCGGTTTTAGCCCTGTAACCAAGGTAAAGTTCAATGAACGATTTGCCACTTTAGCAACGAAAATGACACTGGAGCTGAGATCGTAGCGCAAGTGCTTATGAGATTATTTGGAGGGACAGCTTTGCCTCCCCATTTGCTTTTAATAGCTCAAAATACCAAGAACTGCATAATGACAAAATTCAATTGCTGTAAGCCAAAGGAATAAAACTGATGACGCCAAGTTTTATCTCATTCCAAATGACGAAAACCTGTCACACATTGACAAGTATTTGAACAAATTACTTCTGATACCAGAGTCATCAGAAGGGAAACGAGCGAACGATGCAATGTGTTATAGATCAAAATTTCTACCTCGAATATTGCGTTTCTGGCTTTCAGATTGATCACTCGATCTCGGTTATTTAGTAAATAAACCCCTTCTGGCGGCTGGTATATCGGAGGATAATGTTCACAGCTTCGAGGGCAACTGAGAAATGTTGAGGACAATCCATCAGCCAGGGACATTAAATCCTCCGATATACCAGTGAGCCAAAAAGGGGTTTACTTATTTTGTAACCCTAGCCTCCGAATAATTTTTCTCCGAAAAACTTTGTGTACAATTGCAGAGATGAAAATTTTTCTCTTCTCATCACTAATTTAAGATGGATGGAACGTAAACTTTTAACATTATTTTACAGATTTCTAGAGACCTGATAGGTTTAATTAAGCTTGTTATTAAAACTGTTGTTTAGCGAAAACGGACTCGCAGCTTTTTTTTCCCCTTCAAATACGTTTATGGCGTACTTTAGCTGTCGAATTTTTTGCGCTGACTAGCACTGCCTTTGAAACCAGGAATTTTTAAAAATCTTCCCTTTTAGACTCGGGGAAGCGATCAATTTCTTTGTGTATCAATTAAAACTTGTTCAAAAATTGAAAAATAACGCATTTTGTTTTAATTAAAAATGGCCGACATAATCGCAAGGCAGTTATCAAATTGGAAGGGGGTATATTCGCTGATAACCTAGATTTTGTACCACGTGATGCACTTTATCTAATGAGATTTCATTGGGTGGGTTATAACAGCTAATATATATACCGAATTGACCATATATTGAAACTGCTGACTGTGCAGTGTTGCAAAGCTGAAATGTGTTCCTGAATAAATTTTAGTTGTTATTTTCAAATATCGATAGGTTTGGAAAGCAAAACAAGTTTAATAAAACAATTTATTGTGGCAAAACACAAATAAACACTTTAAAACAGGTGAAAGAAAATATAACTCCAGCGCCCAGAGCTTCAATTCAGTAATTTAGGCAATTTAGTGTATTATTCGCAATTAATTTAATCAACTATAGTGACGTCAAGTAATTTCGAGTTTACAACGTTTTTTTTCTTCATTCAGTGAGCTTCATCTGATACAATGACGAAGTTCATCCTACTGTTTTGCTTTCTTTGTGCCTTATGGAGAGGGCAGGCAAAAGAGACGAGTAAGTTATAATTAACGTTTAAAGCTAAAATGCGTACTGCAAATAATTAAAGCGCGCGTATATTTAGGTCTTACATTTACGCACAGCCTGCACACTGGAATGTGACAGTAAGCGCGCGTATTGCAAAATAAGTAAAGCGCGCGTTCATTTAACAGAAGGTCTTGCAATTACAGACAGATAGGCCTGCATGTTACTTCTGTTAGTCATAAACTGTTTAGCCAGGCAAACCATGTTCTGTTTTTTAGACCCTATGCAAAAATGGCGGCGTTTTAATATTCTTTATTTCATAAACGTGCTCACGGAAATTAACTGTTGAAGGGGGATTACTGAGTCAAAAGCCACATACTGGCGACTTTTAATTTGATGCTGTTGCTGATATCGCCGTCCATATTTTTTTTAAAATCCGATCATTACGATCGCAGACTAAATGAAAAGGAACAAACTTGAATGTTTTCAGATATTTTGTACGAATTTTGAAGGAAACAATTGATTAAGCATTTGGTAGTTTTTAAGAGAAATTTGAGTTTTGGGGATTTATAAAGAAGTAAGAAGTAGAAGAATCAATTTTGGAATTAATATTTCATAGAAAGACGCCAAACGTCCCCAAACCTAAGCTGGTCAGGTCTTGCGCTTGGTCAGGGGGGACGGTTTGGAGATTTCTTCGAGAATTTCTTTCTTCAAACCTCTCTCTATGCTCTTTCATTATCCCAAAGATCTAAAAGTTATCCCCCCTTGAGAGCGAGTTGGCTGTACGATTGCCTACGGCGCGAATTTCAAACCGATACGGCGGTGAAATAAAAGTAAGATTTTACATCGTTGGTGTTGCTGACTCGTGTCGGTGATCAGGAATTTCAGCTGCAACAGAACAACTTTTGGCTACATGTTGGAAGCGATCGCCAATCGAATTGTCCCAAAATTTTGTTCCTCATATTTAAAGAAGGAATATTTTTCTTTAAAAGGATAAATAACGTCAATTTTAGTCAGAATCACGTACCGATTGGGAGTTTGAATCCCTGAATTTTTGTTAAATTTGATAACCCGAATTGGCTGCTCCAAGTAAGTTTTCAAAACTTAAGATGTCAAAAATTCAACATTCCCTTTCTTTTTTGTTTCTAAATGCTTCAATATATACACTAAAAAGAATAGAAAACGTTTGATGTGAACTAATTATTTGGGTTTGAAATAGAGCCTGATTTCAGGTCAGTTTCTGAAGCTATTTTATGGTATTTCGGGCCTCGATAAGAAAAAGTCGTCCCGCGTCGATAATATTTGACTGATCGAACTTAAAATCCTATTTTTATAAATAGTGCCCATAAGTATTTTTTTTGGTGTGGTTTTTGAGAAAATAATATTTTCTCGAGTTGCGCGCCGTTGTCGGTTCACCCGCAAACTCACCCTTAAATATATCGCACATCGATATATCAATGAACAATAATTAAACTGGCTCGAACACAAATGCTCCTTTGCCAAGTTTTCGGCTTTATTAAAAAGCTTTCATCAGGAAAACTGATATAGGTCGTTAACAAAACTGCTAAAAGTTGTTTGAACCGTTTGCGAAACATGCGCACGATGTAAACAATGCGCGCGCTAAATAATTGATCTGAAATTACAAACAAAACTTATACAGTGAGGCAGACAACAACAGGCCAAATTAAGCCCCTACGTGGTAGACCGCCCAAACATAAAAACTAGAAAAATATAATCTAGTAGTCAAAATATTGCAAGTGTTAGAATAATACTAAATATCGTAAACCCTCCCACAATTTCCCATAAGCAGGATAAAAAAACAACAATGAACTGAAGACTTAAGAGAGCGAGTCACATGCTTATGACAAGAACTACATGTGCAAATGCTGCGCCATGTATTTTGATTATCATTTAAGAAATGGAAACAAAAAATACTATGAAGATATTTTTTAACTTGTCTTGGAAAGAAAAAAGAAAGTTTTTAGAAAATTCAACTGGCTCAGTTTTAATCCTTGCAGACCCAGCCAGTTTATCAGCACCTAACTTCTCCTTACATAACTCAACCCTTCTAGACCCAGCCAGTTTATCAACATCTAAGTTCCCCTTTAATAACTCAACCCTTCTAGCCCCAGCCAGTTTGTCAACATCTAAGTTTTCCTTATATATAACTCATTGGTAATGAGAAATTGAGAATTTATCCAAAAGGGTAAGCTGCTGAAGATGAAAATCTAAAATCTCCCAAACTGACTACGTGAAGAGTATGAATCTAGGTGGGAGAATTTACCTACACAAAATTTGTTCTGTTCGGGGCTGAAAGGTTTGAAACACATAAGAATTGATGAAAAAAGCGCCTCCGATCAAATTTAAATATACTCTTCTACATTCAAAACATTCGGTTTAATAGTATTGTATTTTAACTTAAACTTAAAAGTCTATAAGCCCATCTACCTTCTTTTTCTTCAAGGTTCTCCTTATCTCAATATCGGTTTTCAACTCCGATTGAGAAAGTCCACGTCCGAATGTAGTTTTGGGAAACCTTTGGTCATTCCTCTTCTTAAATATTTACCCAAGACCCTTAGCATTGCGTAACCGGCTATTGTTTTTTCTTTGGTGTCTCCTTTCACCAAGCTCGGTTTGAGAATCTTCTCTTGTACTTGTAGACCAGCACTTGAGCCGTTTTTGCTCGGGGAACCCTTTATTTCGTTTTCTTTCACCGACCATAAATCCTATCAAAAACTCAATTAAGAGCCCATCTGTTGAAGAGCGGGACAATAGGCCTTATTCACCCCCAAGCCTCGTATTCAAGAAATAGGTGTGAGCATTTTTTACGTGCAAACCGTGTTGACGAAGGAATTATTTTCCTTTGTGGACGCTTTGGGATTTGATTTATGAAAATATTCCCACTTTCGTGATTTGAAAACTAGGCGTGGGGGTGTTTGATGTAAACTTGCATAAGACCTATTAGTTCCTACCGTTTGCCATCCCGCTAAGACCCAGCCTACAAGTGTACAAACTTCCACCGGTTCCACGAGAAAAAAAAAACATAAGCGAAGTTTTCTCAAAACTGTTCACCATGCCACCTCGGTCACAATGACATGGAGACGTTGGCAACATGTACTAGCAGAGCTTAAGAGGAGATGGCAAGCAGTAGCGAGATTAGAATGCATTCTGCTTCGAATTCGTCGAACGCAACAAAATACCAAACTTACTTCGCCTTTGTTGCAAAACGCAATTAACAGCTTTAAAACAGACGGAAGTAAGTAACTCAAACTCGCAGCGCTTTACTTTCCATCATAAAAAACACATATATAGCAGCTAGTTTTCATTACTTTATTGAATTATTAGCAAACTTATTAGTTTAATCAACTATAGTGACGTCAGGTAATTTCGAGTCGGCAACGCTTTTTTCTTCATTCAGCAAGCTTCATCTGACACAATGACGAAGTTTATCCTACTGTTTTGCGTTCTTTGTGTCTTATGGAGAGGGCAGGCAAAAGAGACGAGTAAGTTATAATTCTGTAAATAATTAAAGCGCGCATATATTTAGCAGCAGGTCTTATATTTGCACATTGAAATTCGACAGTAAGCGCGCGCTTTTCCAACTTCCAAATTAGATGCGTTACTGCGTCCACTCAACGGCTTTTTTCACTGAACGCGCTTGATGAAGCACCGATTGTGCTCCCTTAGTACTTTGCGAAATATATTTAAACTATAAACGGCCAGATCATTCGCCTTTCGGGCACCACACCATTTTCATTTAAAATATGAAGGGATGGTCGGCAATCAGGGTCGGGGAAAATGTTAGAAATTATAAGGCATCTATTTTTGCATCTACTTTGAATATCAATAATTATGTGATAGTGAATGTTTTGCATGTGTTTTTACGCGCTTGATTATAATTTTCACGCATGCACTTTAAACACTAAGGCGTTTAAACGCATAAAACCGAAATCAAACAGCGATTTATACAATGAATTCGAAATACATATTTATATATTACAAGGTCAACGGTTTATTTTAAAAAAAAACCACATCAAACAATACGAGTTATTGAAGAAAAAAGCCCAGCAACCTTCGACTGACCATAACTAGTCCTCAGCTATTCATTGGACAGGTGAAGTTTAAAACATTTTATGTTAAGAAGAATCATGGCTGGAAGTTACAAACAGGGGTGGAAATAACAGAGAAATGTGCGACTTTTCCACGGCTGCTTGCTTGGCTATTAAACTAAAATCATTTGAGTAAGTAATCTTGACCACAGAGAAGGGCTTGAGCATCATCAATTAAGTATACTTGTCGAATTTGTGAACTAGCTGGCAGGCTATGGATGATTTTGTGAATACATAGTACATTGGCAAGCGGTAACTGCCCTATGATTAGAACCACATAAATGGAAATTAGGTTTTGCGACGAAGATTCGAGAAAGCGAGATGGTTTTTAAAAAAATGCAAGGTCAAACACGTGCAAGCATTCATCAGGCTGATAATCCTTCAAGCATATCTAGAGGAACACAGCCTGAACATTTGACTATCAACATTTTCCCGATGCAAAAATGTTTGGTTGACTTATCGAGAACGTTTGTTTAAGCTGGAGTCAAACGAGGACGAAAGTCAATGAGAGTTTTGAATGAGAGTCTTGCCCAAATCTCATGTGTACTGTCGAACGGCGATGAGAGTTGATAACAACCGCAAAAAACGTATGAAACTCTCTTCGACTGTCATCCAAAATTTGAATATGTTTAAAATTGATGACAGCGCGTGAGAGCAAGAGAGTTCGCAGTCAAACGAGATGAGAGTTCGAGCTTGCATCAACTCTTATCCTCGTTTGATCCCCACTTAATGATAATAGATGCTGACAAAGGCCGCTACACACGAGCCGATTTTTTGTCTCGAGGCCGATAAAAAATCAGCCCGTGTGTGGTAGTTCCTGGCTGGTTTCAGACAAAATTTTTTCTCGGGAACAGAGATTTTACATGTTTGATTTTAAAAAGTCGGCCAATAAAAATTCGGTACGTGTGCAGGGGACCCAGACAAATTGTCGGGAACAGAGCTTGGTTTGACCAGTCACGAAGTTGAATACATCATGTGGGAAGACTAAAGATGGCGACAACAGTCGTATTAGCGTAGGTGAGAAAGTTGCAGTTTCAGAAGATTTTTAAAATATAACATTGGCGCTATAAGGACTTTAGACAAGGAAGATCTTGTCGAAGCGTGACAAGCGATGCCATGTCTCTACGATATTACCTCAAAACGACTACACCAATAGAAACAAGAAAGGAAAAGCATGGGCTGAAATTGCGAATCGTAATAGTTTCCATCAGGCAGACGACAGTGAAAGTAGTGTGGGTACGAAATCACGCTCCGTTGCCATGGCAGCCCACGACCAAAAATCTTTACGTGTGTGGCAGCCTTTAAAACCGTACAAATTATCGGCTTCAAAAAATTGGGAACTTCGCTACCAAAAATCGGCTCGTGTGTAGCGGCCTTAAGTCGCCCAGCAAGGCAACGGAATGAAACAATTTGCCTGATGATTCTTCAGAGCTTTCTACTCATAAAAAGAGGTTAAGCCGTAACATGACTCGGACCCAGCTTACAAAATGGCCTACTCGGTCGGGCACGTCATTGAACATTAATGTTTCTGTTTGCCCACAGCAATAACGAATTAAATTTTGCTTTTCGTTTTCACCATGTTTGATCAATTCTTCTCATAAAATTTGATGTTTTTTTTTGTATACAGTATGTTATCTATAAGGAGAAGTTTGATGTTGGTAGTTTTATTAATTGTGTAAAATAATTTCAAAGGCAGTTTGATTCTGAGAATATATGTAATTAAGCCCTAGCTGCAACAGGTATGAATGAGCAAAAATTATTATTATAATTATTATTATTATTATTATGCAATTCAGCCATAGCTGCAAAAGGTATGAATAAGCAAACATTGTTAATATTATTATTATTATTATTATTATTACTATTATTATTATCATTATTATTATTTATTATTATCAATTTTTATGTTATTGTTATTATCATTTTTAGTATTATTATTACCAGTATGAACTTCTGAATGTTAATGCAGAATTATACTGGCGACATCGGACGCATTGCGTAACCTATGTACCAGTCTCTATCGATATTGAAAAAAACATAATGTTAACAAATAGCAAAACATCCCTATGCTTAAAGCCTAATTGTATGATCCTAAACTAATAAGAATAATAAATGTTTATTTAATGAACACAATTATTATTATTGTTATTTATTATTATTATTATTCCTATTACTATTATTACTGTTTTTATTATTATTTATTATTGTTAATATTATTATTAAGAATAGTAGTAGTAGTAGTAGTAGTAGTAGTAGTAGTAGTAGTAGTAGTAGTAGTAGTAGTAGTAGTAGTAGTATTATATAAAATGGTTAATGTTTGAAAAATTAAATGTTTTTCCTAAAAAAATTAACAGAATTTGAAATTCTTGTCCACAACTGGAGGGTACCCCCTTTTTTTGCAATTTTTTTAGATAAACTGTCAAATATTGCCCACCTTGCAGCATGCTAAGACAGTCAGAAAACTCCTAGCAGAGCACCATTAATTATTTGTTTTATTGATTTCAAGTTGGAAAGACAATTTGCAAGTGGTCTTGGATTCCTTTCGAAGGTTTCTGTTACAAAGGTTTTCTTGGCGTTAAAATAAAAGGCAGTGAGCTTAGCGACAAGTGCGCCAAATATCAAGCCCATGGAGTGTCAATTCAAAGCGACAAGGAACAACAGTTTGTCCACAAGTCCATCGTTAGGTTTTCATGGTTTATGCTACCCGCTTTGATTGGCCTCTCACATGCCAAACATCACAATTGGTACTGGCTTGATGGAACAAAAGTTGGCTATTCGAATTGGAAGAGTAAACACCAAAGAGGGGATTGTGTAACATTGAACAAATACCATGGCAAATGGAACACCGTCTCGTGCTACCTAAAAAGGTTTCCATACGTATGCAAGTACCGCCCAAAAGGTAAGAATACAAAATAATGAATTTGAAAGAAACGCCCAAGCATCAATTAGCTAACATAAACTCTCATTTGTTCTGTTGTTATACAACTTAAAAATCTACACGTTTTGAAGCAGTTTTTTTCACCAGAATAGCTTTGCCTTTTAAAGAAGGTTTCCCTATGTATGCAAGTACTGCCCAAAAGGTAAGTATACAAAAAAAAAAGAAAAAGAAAAAAACTACAGCATTCTAATTCTGATCGTTTAATTTTCAATTTTTAGCAACTGAACGAGCCACTCTAAAGGTGAGAAGTCCAAGCGAAACAACCGGAAGAAAAATACTCACGCATCTAACTTTAAACGGTCCGAAAAACGGAAGAAAAACATATTTATACATAAGCCTTAAAAGGTCACGTGCGCTTCAGTTAGCTAACATGAATTCTCATTTGTTTCTGTTTTTTATTATACAACTTAAAAATCTACGCTAACTGAAGCAATATTTTTGCCACCCGAATGACTTTGCTTTTTTTAAGAATTCTTCCACTGACCCCCTCCCCCCCATCCCCCTCCATAAAATAATAATTCGTTGCTGAAAGTTATTGCGCTGGATGTGCAGTGTTTGTAGTTACCGAATGCCGTGGGCATGTTGATTGTACATTGGTGTGAATTACACTTGCCATGCATTGCTTGTGGGTGTGAAATCCGGTGGATGTGCGAAGTACGGCGGATTTATATTAATCGCTTGTTGGCTAAAATTGTATTGTATGAGGTGCTAAATGGGGCATATGAGCATTGCACGTTGGTGCGAAAAACCTTGATGTACGTTAAATGGGTTGCGAATTACAATGGCATGCTTTTTATCGGGTGCGAGATGCGTTTGGTGTACAGTACGTGGATGTGAAATGCTATGGGTGTGCATTGTATGATTTGAAAAATGAGATAGATTTGCAATATACGTGATTGGTTATTGCTATAGATGTGCGTTGTGTTCGAGGCGCAAAAATTGCCGGATGTACATTGTACGTGGATGCAAAATGCCATGGATGTTTACTGTTCGTGAATACTTAATGCAATGGATGTACATCGTATAACATAAGAAATGTAGTTGATGTGCATTGTACGTGGGACGTTGGATTTGCATTGTTATTGAGTGCGAAGTGCGGTCGTAGTGCGTTGTACGAGATGCGAATTGCGATGGTGTTCAATGTTAATTCGCGTGTTAGAATGAATGTAAATTGTACGTGGGTGGTAAATATGTTGTGTTTCCATTGTATCCGGTACGAATTTCAATGGATGTGTAATGTAAGTGGGTGAGAAATGTGATGGACGTACATTGTGCATGGGTGAAAAGAGCGGTACTTGTACATTATAGCGAGTGAATATGCGGTGTATGCGCATTGTACATAGGTGCGGATTGTGTACATTTTTGGGGATCGCTGTGGATGTGCATATTGTACGCGTGTCGAATACAGTGGATGTACAAAATTGTATTGGGTGGGAAAAGCGATGGATGTGCACCTTACGTGGATTCCAAATTCGGTGGATATATTGAGCGTAGACATGCATTGTGCACATTGGTATCACTAATTGTGGTGGATGTGTGTGGTTATATGCAATGTTTTGAGTTTGCAAGCAATGCGATGAAAATGCAATGTACCTGAGTGAGTATAGGTGTGAAATACGCTCATTGATGCAATTTCGTTGTACAAATGGCTAAAGAATTCATTTAAAAAGAGAAAAGGGGTGCAATTTGAGACATCTTTTTCTTTCGTTTGACCCACAGGGTGTAAATCTGGTTGGATCGAATTTAATGGAGCGTGCTACCTCCATTCTGCCAGAAAAGGTGCCAAACAACGCTATGGTTACACCTTTGACACAAGCGCAAATGCTTGTGCAAAGTATATCGATCAAGATTCCAAACCTCTCTCAATAACCTCCGAAAAAGAAAACAACTTCGTAAAAAACAAACTGCTTAAGTCAAGTACGAACTCGTCGTGGATTGGTTTCTCCACCCGTGGTGGAAGGTCATGGTCATGGAACGATAGATCCCCTGTTAACTACACCAATTGGGACAAGGGCGAGGCGACCAAATATTTTCGTTGTGCTTATGTGAGTTCCTCTTCCGGTGGTAAATGGAAGACTGAAGATTGTTATACTATCAAGAAGCATTACATCTGCAAGTACTGGATGAAAGGTGCAGTTTGGTGATATACTTTAAAAAAAACACAAAAATAAGCACCGAGTCTTCTATTTTTCAAAGTACCTTATGAGGCGCTTATTATGGAGCGCTTAAATTCAGAGGGCGCTTACATAGGAGCAAAATTTGGCTGAGCACAGTTAAGGACAATATATTATCAATTTCTATAAATACAAACCATTAAGTTTTTATATTTAGAGGGGCTTAACCGGAGGGGAGTGTTTTCATTATTTGAAGGTATTCATGCAATAATAACAAATTAAAGTTACCGTTTCTTTTAAAAACTCAACGTGCTGCTATAAACTATTACACCTCGTCCTAGGTGATTATAGCTAGTCTTTTAAGCAATCCTTCTAACACCGGCAATAATACCCTCGTTCAAGGTGATTTTAGCCATTATATAAAGTTATCCTTCTTACTACGGCGATAACAATCTCGTGGTTGGTTACTATATCCAGTATATTAAACGAGTAACCACCAATAATAGCTCCGCGGAAACCCTATAATAACCTGAAAACTTTAATTTAGTTAAAATTAACACTATTTGTTTCAAATATCGTTTTCAATTTTATTTGCCTTGCAAGAAATAATATGGTGTTATACATTTTTTTTAATAATATCCTGATGATAGCATTAGTCAAAAGCGTTCAGGCGATTTTACTTCCGATTTCTAAGGCCTTTCAATCTTTTCTAAAAGAAATCAACTTTTAGTGTTTATTTGAATTAAATACTATTATAATATTATTGTTGTATACAAAATTGGCGTGCTGTGATTGATATTATTAAAATTAAAACAAAGAATTATGAATACACAGTTGATGGCGGTTGGTCGAGTTGGGGAAGATGGAGCACGTGCAAGTCAAACAGTGGGGCCACGGCTCAAACACATCGTACTCGCACTTGTTCAAGTCCCAAACCAAAACACGGGGGCAGAAGCTGTCCTTTTGCACCTGTAAAGCAGAGCAAGCTGTGCCCAAGTAAGTTCTATAAGGGTTGACTGGGGCAAAGGGCTGAGCTATTTCGAATTAAGTACAACAAGGGTGGGGAGAGGAAGAGAGACCAATGTCCAAGTAATTTCCTCAAGGATGATGAGTGGTAGAGCGAACTGTTTCCAAGTATTTTCTTCGAGAGTGCGAAGTGGTAGAGCAAGCTTCCAAAGTAATTTCTTGCAGGGTGAGGAGTGGTAGAGTGAGCTTTTTACAAAGTTTTTTCTGCGGGGGGCATAGCAAGCTGAGCTATAAAATAAAATTGTCATTATTAGGAAAACAACTGGTTGTATTTTATACTTCATTACAGTTTGCTTAAGACCTTTTCCAAACATTTAACAAAAATTAAAACTTTCATCCTAATCAAAATCCATTTACCACTATTTTTTTGCTTACTTTTGAACTCATTCGTTACAAAATCAATTCTAATAACAAAGGCAATGTTTTTTTGTGCTTGTTTGTAGTTGACGGCGGCTGGGCAGTCTGGGGATTGTGGAGCAAGTGTTCAAAGACGTGTGGGGAAGGTCTAAAATCTCGATCAAGAACCTGCACAAATCCTCCGCCTAAACGCGGTGGAAAGGCTTGCAATGCAAGTGAAAGTCAGGAATTCGGCAAATGCCTCATTAAACATTGCGCTAGTAAGTAATGGTTTTTAACCCTAAAAGGCATGAGGGGATGGGGGTCAAAATGACCCCCCCTCCCTCTCAATTTTTTTGGATAAAAAACTTGTAATTTAAGCGATTGCCAAAAGCTTCCAAACAACTGTTCTTTGATTAGTAGCACATCTTTTGAACCTAATTTAATGACGTCATCACAGGAAACCATAAAACTCGTTGTTTGCTTTCGAAAACGATGTTCTGCCTGAAAAAAATTACTGGAACTTAAATATTTTTTGCTTATCTTACAAAATCAGTAGAATTTCTTAGTAATTTCATGTTTTTAAATATCAATTGTTGTTTTAGAACTTTTTGAAACGAATTACTAATATATACTATAATATTATTATTCTTAACCGTTTGCAACATTTTGGTGTCAACAGTTTTGCAATGGAAACCAATTAAGTGCCACGTGACTACGCTTAATGTGAAGTACACGTAACACTTATTACACATAACAAGTTTCAAGGCAATTGGTTGCGGACTTTTGAAATAAGACGGGGGTTCCGATTGACCCCCCCCCCTCCCCTCCCCTCTCATGCCTTCGTGTAATTTTGTTATCTTCATGCCTTCTATTAAGTAATGGTTCTTAATCTTTTCAAATGAAAACTGAGAACAAGAAAGATCATTTGACCACAACAGTAAAGATGGTTCTAGGAATTTGCCTACAATTCGAATTCCTAGAACAAGAACAACAGAACACAAAGAAAAAAATTCTAGACTAAAAATTTGACATACAACTAGTTAACGTTTCTGTAAAAAAAAAAAAGGGTTTTACTCACTATGGCCGTTCCAAAGCCTACATTGTAACGTGGTTATGTTTGCAATATGTGTTGTGGTAAAACGAAAAGCAATCATATTTTTTCAGCATTGCCAAAAGAGCCGACGTATTTGCATTCAGTTTCGAAAGTTCTCCTCCCGTATAGTAACGGAAAAATGTGTGAAATCTCTGACCGTTTAATTCGTCTACTCTTTTGAAATTGATTTCCAAGAGTCAAAGTATATTGTACAGTTTAGTATTAGTCATGTTGTATGTCTAGCATACCTATTAGGGAAGTCTGTTTTGCTACTGTTTGTTCATCTGATTACATTATATTGTAGGAATATGCATGGATATCTGAAACGACTTAATCCAAGTCCTCTGTGTTAAAGACCATTTCAAACGCCTCTAAACTAACCGAAAGTAACGACCCTGCAACTCTACAATAAGTCAAAATTTTACCAATTTAAGAAAAGTTTAAATTAATCAAAGCCAGGAAAAAGCAAGAAGTTTGTTTGGATCTTATCTCTAATAGATAAACTTTTGCTTGTAAAAGTCACACTCGCTTTTGATAACAACAGACGGCAGTTGGGTGAGTTGAATTCGATCAACACTTCAAACTTGTTTAAGGCAAAATCAAAATTAACTTGCTTTATGTTTTCCTATTTAACCTCACAGTCACATTTGATTTTTGCTTAATTTTTATCACAGTTGATGGTGTTTGGGCAAAGTGGAATCCATGGAGCAAGTGCTCAGTCACGTGTGGTTCAGGGAGTAGGAAACGTGTTCGTACATGTTCTGACCCAGTCCCTAAGTATGGTGGAAAAGACTGCGTTGTCGGATCGAGCGGTATTCGCAACAAACAAAAGGAAGATTGCCGGACTGGTGATTGCCCAGGTGGGGTTTTCCTACAAACTTAGAATGAAACGTGGTATCATTGAAAAATCGTTCGCCGAACAAGCACGATACCTGTTCTTTCTTAGCTAAACTTTTCAGTCTAGACTTTTCACATTCACTGCTAAGGAACAAGAAGGCGCGAAGTGATTTTTTCTATGAGCGGTAGAAGTGTTCAATTCTACAGCATCAATGTCCTTATAAATTTTCGACTTTTTATTTGGTAGCCATCGGTATGTAATTTTCTAGCACTAACAAACTTAGAAAGATTCTGTTGGACAACAAGGCATTGTAAAATGATCTCCGTACTTGTTTACTGGTTTTCTGTTCATTTACAAGCCAAAGCTTTGGTTACAGAAAAAGCATCGTTACAAATATCAAAGAAAATGGAAATGCTTTTATTTATGATACCCTAACAAGCGCTCTCAACCTTCAGTTGATGGCTGGTGGACCCAATGGTCAGAATGGGGCGTTTGTGACTGCAAGGGAAGCCAGATCCGCCGTAGGGTGTGTACACCACCGAGTCTTGGAGGGAAAGACTGCTCAACCAACCCTATGGGTGTCCGTGATGCTGAAGAACGCACTTGTAAGAGCCCGGATTGCGAAGAGAAGAGTAAGTTTTAAACAAGAGCGCGCGTTTACTCTGTCAGGCGCTTTGATCGGCACCTCCTCCTATTTCCTCTACCCCGCCTCTCCTCTCTCCTTCTCTATCGTCCTTTAACATGATGTATTAGGCCTTCCACGCTTCCTTTGTCTCTTTAATACTTAATTCATCTACATGGCATTTATCCTCTCGAATTCTTTCCTTACCTCAACATCTCCAATGTCTTTGGTTTTTATTTCTAGAGTTTCAAGTTTCAGATAGACTTCCATGTTTGATCTATTGAATACATTCTCGTTGTTAACGTGGGTTTGCGAATTTATATTCTTTTGATTGGTAAGGGGAAAGAGATCGATATAGCAAAATACGACATAATACTAACGATACATCTCTGCGCTATTTTATCGATCTATACACGCCCGAGGTTGAAAAGGAAAACTTAAACAATTATTCTTCAAAAGAAGTTCGTTATAGATGTGTGTGTATTCCGTTACACAAAAGGGGAAAATCTTTTTTACTTTGATTTTAATTTCCAAGTGCTTGTGGTAACAAAAAAATCCAAAACAAACCACACGTTCCCTTGCAAGCTTAAAAGAGTATAGCAATATACAGGCCCTAGAAATTGCATTGTGTAACCGTTGACCAAAAGCCTCATACTTTCAAAATAAAAACTACTGCTGATTAACAACTGTATTTTTAACTAGCCAAGGGATTTTCCGTGGAACTTCCATTCAAGGTTGACTCGATCGAGGGTTACGCCATAATTGGTGGTGCCGCCTGCTTAGTACTTATAATCGTCCTCGCCATGTGTATCAAGTAAGATTGTCGCCTTACATGGTGCTCATTGAATAATACTTAAATTATTTAAAGTCAAAGTCGTTAAAGTCCTGGGCTTATATAACCTTATAAGAGGTTTTATGGTGGGCTTATCAACGGTTGAGGTTCATATATATATGTGTTCTAGTCTAGGAAGGCCTATGTCATGCCAAAAGCGCGAACTAATTATGGTATCTTTAGCATAAAGTTTGCTGATGCTTAAGTTTGGAATTCGCTTGATGCTGACTTTTAGGCGGGACTTAACCTAAAGCACGCTTTGTGGCCACTTTTCCTCATGTTTCTTCCGATATCTCCGTCCATGGTT
>JAOBRD020381077.1:0-19838 GCA_027575215.2 Hydrozoanthus sils
CTCAGCTTGTTCTTAAATTGTTCTTAAATTTTCGCCAATCTGAGCCTCGTTGTTCTTATAAAAAAAAGCGTGTAAAGGGCCGCAACTAGATTTCGAAAATTTCAGATTTTGGAGTTTTCATATATGTATATTTGATATGTGATATTAATGTTTGCATTAGTTCTATTGCAAAAGAGAATACGGTTCAGTAATCACAGCCAATGCAAAACACCACGGTTGCTTGTAGATATCTGAAAATTCTCAAGTAACTAAGGAATGGTTCTTTATCTGACCGAAGCTGGGTTTTCCAACATTCTCAAGAAAGTCGGATAGCTTTTGGCACCGCTTATGAATTCATCGAGTGTGACAGACCCGTCGTCGTTCTTGTCAAGATGAGCAAAGATCTTGTGTGTTAATTTTTCCGGCGTATTTTCGTCAGGTGGAAGATTAACTCTGTGGCCAGCCGCTTGGAATATGGATTTCACAATCTCGAGCATTTCCTTCTTTGCAATCACTCGTCCGCCATCAACGTTGTACATATCAAACGCCCAGCGAAGCTTATCCTCTCGTGTTCCTCTCGAAATTATCGAAAGACCTTCAAGAAATTCTCGAAAGTCCAAAAAATCGTCTTTATTTTTGTCAAAGGTACGAAAAACATGACCAGCAAAAAATGTGACGTCTCCGGTTGAGAAAATATCCGAGTACATCTGCGCAAATTCAATTTTCGTCATTTTTCCGTTTGGACATTTCTGGTGAAAGCCTTTATGCCATCGTCTTATTTCGTCAGCGCTGAAATCAACTGTTTCGCGTAGTTTCTTTATTTCTTCGTCGTTTAATTCGGGTTTACTTCCTGCCTTCCCCATTTGTTTTTTGTATTTTCTTGAAGTTTATAATCAAAAGCGGTCTTAGAGGCGAGAAATTGGGTAGTTAATGTGGTTTCTGTGCGCTTCCCTTGTACTGTGCACTTGTTATTGTCACAATCTTCTTAGATAATCAATCATAAATATAGTTGGAGATCGAATGTAAGCTAGTCACATGTTATAAAACGCAGCCTCGTTGGAACACCCCCTCCCTCCCTCCTCTGTTTTGGCTCTACAGGGGGGACAATTCTACCAACTTTAGGAAGCTGTTACTAGATGTTAGTTTGTATCTAGATATAGGCAGGTGTCATTTGAACATGTTAATATTCGATGTAAAGTTTCGGTAGCTAAGTTTTTTTAAGTCATTAGAAATTCATGCATTTTTAGATGTCGAATATTATGAATACTATTTTTATCTTCTGTCGTGACTGTCCCGGTAACCAAATTTGTTCTGGTGAAATGTGAATACAAATAAAAAAAGAAACTTCAATTAAATGATGCTACGCACGGAGGGAAATGTTGTTGATTTAGAATGAATATCACTGTGGCATGACACTTTAGTCGTAATTTCCTCCATTGACAGTTAATGTTTTGGTTGGCTCATTGCCCTTCGAACCCGTTAAAAACAATTTCAGAATAGTAAGCTAAGTAAGGCCGTTGAATCTTGTTGAGTTTCCCAGACAACACATCATAAGAACACACAGTGTAATTTACCTTTCAACATATTCATCCGAAAAAAAATGCCCGTTCTGGGACTCGAAGTCGCGTCTCCTGTAATACTAGTCAGGCAACACAGCAAATTAGATTTTGGCCGTACGAGGGTCGCCAAAGGTCGATACTTTCTCCATTTGAGTGTATATCTAGCCTTTGTAAACCTATTTTCGGGGCTTTCGAACCAAATTCGACGTATTTCGAGGCTTTTAAAGGTTGGAACAAGGATACATTCCAATCTTTCTAAGCCTCAAAATGCAGTTGGATCCGCCTCACGTGATCACATGTAAAATGCCTCAATTTTAGTTTTTACATTCTAATATGTTCATGCTACTGCCTAGCAAACACAGATTGGAATAATAGATTTAAAGAAGGAAGTTTGGCGATCTTCGGCTTTGACCATATTTTGGAGCTGTTTTTCGGTTTTTGCTTTTCGATTTTGTTGTCCATTGGCTTTGCGATTTGCGGTGTTTCTTTTATTTATTTAGCAATCGGATTTCGGTTGTAGCAAAAAAAAATAAATAAATAAAAATAAAAAATAATAATAACAATAATAATAATAACAATAATAAACTACCGACGTATCGTTCTTCGGATTTAAAAATTGAGAAGCACAAACTTCCAACTTTTGACCAAAATTATTTGCGGTTTTTTCGGTTTTTGGTAAATTTTGTCATTTTGTGCAGTTTTGCGATTTTAATGTGCCCCAACACCTCCTCTTTAATTATCTTTTTTTTTTTTTCCAGAAATCTGTTTGCAATCTGTCATGAGTATGGCGCACCGTTTGATTCAATTTTTTTCTGGCTTAATACGATAACACTTATCATAAAACGTTTAATTGTTTAACTTTTCCCCCTAATAAAAACCGTTTTTTTCTGATAACAGTCCAACCGTTTACATTACGAAATCGCTTTTGTACCTTGCTCGATCGAAGTTCATGTAACCTTGATGCACAATTTTCAACCCGACTCAACACATTTTTCCCCCATACAAACACATTTTTCACTCTGATGAAAATATTTCCCCCTGATAAACGCGTTTTTCACCACGATGAAAATATTTTCCCTTAGTATTGTTGTCACCCGAGAGCGCCTTCAGTTGTGTTTATCATAGCTTGTTTGACCTCGATCCATTTTTTTCACCCTGATGAAAATATTTTCCTCTGACGAATAATTTTTTCACCCTCAGGATAACATTCCCTCTGCTTCTTCAACCGAGAGCGCGTTTAATTTCGTTTTAACATAGTTTTTTTTTACCTCTATGCGCTTTTTTCGCCCTGATGAAAATATTTCCCCTAGGCCCTGAAGAAGTAAAAAACGTGTTAACTAAATTTGAAACAAACTGCGTGCCATACATGATATTGTCGGCGGGTGTTGCACATACATGCCGAATCGAAAAAAATATATGTATAAGAATCGGAAAGGAATAAATCTACCGACTAGCATCCTCTTTCCGTATAGTCTTTCATTTTTTCCTTGCTTTAAGCCTTTTCAAACATGACGACCATGCTTCATGTACCATATAAGCAGCAAGGACTTGTGGCCAGAGTCGGGTTTCATTATCGCATTGCTGGGCAAGGGAGAACGCATACTAATATTAATCGTGTTATTGAGCCGTTTCGTGTGGACTTACACAAAGTAGCATCCAATTTTGACTTCCCCGCTCCCTTCTCCTCATGACCCACTTGAAACACTCAAATGCCCGTAGCTTTGGTGCCAGGCAGTTCCACTGGTTGCCCTTACTGTGTTGGACTTTCCTCTTCCTTTTCCATGCTTAAAGTTCAGATAATAGGGATCTTTAGCAACGAGGACGCCAACATCGAATACGACGGCTTATAAAAACACATTTCTTGCTTTCCCTAGTCGACCAAGTCTGGCTCGTTTGCCCTCTCTTTTGTCCTAGTGACACTTTGCAAACAGAAAAAGATTAAAGCTTCCTGCAGCATAAAGATTAAAGAAGATTGAGAAAAGAACACGCCTCCTTCGTAACCATCTTACTGTGACTCGCTGTGGGGGGAGGCTAAAAAAGAACGTAAGAACTGCAAAATGAAACTTTTCGCGTTGTAATTTTGAAGACGACAGCGTGCAGGTGGACAGCACGGTGCGTTCCAACGTAGGCTCGAGTCGTTTGCGCTAGCGTAATTTTTGGCATAATTTGACAAAACGAGCATAACTCTTAGATTTTTGTCAAAAAGCAACGCTCGGCATAATTTGTATTTTCAAAACCGAAAGTGCTAAAACCAGACTCAAACATCCTTTATAGTAATGATAAATTGACTTCAGGTATAAATTAAGTTTTTCCTTTTTTTTAACTTTTTTTATTCTTTTTTTTAACTTTTTTTATTCTTTTTTTTTTTAGAAGTGGGGTTGGGGAGGGGAACAAGAACCAGAAGTCTAGAAAACCTTGTTCCCAGTCCCAATCACATGGTTGTGACAATGTGACAAAATGACGTCCGCCACCTCGAAAGCAGAGCCCGAGAACTTTCAGGTTTTGCAAGGACCGAAAAGAGCTGACGATGCTAGAGATCGGATACTTAATGCAGCATACAGAGTCAGGGGAGCAAATAATCCAAAGATTATTCCCCTACACGATAGGGTAAACCAATTTCCTGACGAGAATTTAATTGTCAAAGGAAGTTCATTTTTTCACAGTGTTTGCAACGAGGTTGTGCCATCCAAAATGAATATTTTGAAATCTCACTGTGCCTCGAAGAAACACGCCATTGGAAAGGAACAGTTAAAGAAATCCAAGTTAAGAGAGAAAACTATCCTTCAGGCCCTAAGTAAAGAGAAAAGCCGTCAAGACAACACACTTCCCTTAGATCAACAGGCATACCGCCAGGAAGTAACGGAAAGTTTTTGAAGGCGGGGGTTCCAATCCAAAGAATAGGCAAGCTACGTCCTTTATTAGAGAAAAATGGTTATTGTCTCAGTGACAGCTCCAATTTGCGGCAGTACATTGCAATTGTTTTCAAGCAAGAAATTGAATACATTAAGAAAGAACTATCTTCACAAGAGGGAGAGACTGCAAGGGAGGTGTCAGTGATATTTGATGGGAGTACCAGACAAGGCGAGGCTATTGCAATAATCATTTGCCTCGTTGATGACGACAGGGTAATAACGCAGCCGTTTGATTAGAATTGATATCTGATCGAAATCAGTTGATTATGGGATAAGGGCAAGCGCTTTGCTTGCAGCCATGAGGGATGGAGCAAGCGTTAATCAAGCTGCATTGAATCAGATAAGATTCAATGCAGCTTGATTAACGCTCGAATCATGGCCGATGCCAGTCGAAGAAGCCGGCTTCTTTCATTTCAGCTTCCCAGGAGCGACGCCAGTTGTTTCTTGGTTGACCACGTCTTCTCTTGCCTGGTGGATTCCAACGCAGGGCATGCCGGGTGATATTTTGCTCCTCCTTCCTCAGGGTGTGGTCAATCCAATCCCACTTCCATGGCTGGGGGTAGTTGTTTAGTGCGCTGCCACAGCCCCTCATTCGATATCTTTGCAGGCCATCTTATGCCAAGGATTTTGCGGAGACAACCATTGACAAATGACTGAATTGTTCTACTGAGGGATACTGAAGTCTTCCAAGTCTCGGCACCGTGCAGGAGGATAGATTTTTCATCGGAGTTAAAGATGCGCACTTTGATCTTTTCCCATATTTTTCTTGACTTCCAAACTCGGTGCAGCAACTTGAATGCGGTTCGTGCCTTTTCAATTCTCACTCTGAAATCTTCCCCTGAGCCTCTCTGTTGATCCACAATGCTTCCGAGGTAAGTAAATGAGTTAACTTCTTCTATGGCAGCATCCTTTAGCTTCACCGGTTCCATTCTCTATGTGTTAATCTTCATAAGTTTGGTCTTCTGCCGGTTAATTCTCAGTCCTAATTGCGCGGCTGCCTTTTCTAACCTTGCTGTCTTCCTCTGCATCTGTTGGCGAGAATGTGATAATAGGGCAAGGTCGTCGCCATAATCCAGGTCATCAAGCTGTTGCATGCATCAGGGTCCACTGTATGCCATTACTATGGTCTTGCGTTGTCTGCTTAATCACCCAGCGAGGAGAAACAGGAAGGGAGATAAAAGGCATCCCTGTTTCACACCTGATCGAATCTCAAACGGTTGCGATGGCTCTCCTCTGTGCAGTACTCTGCTCTTCGTTCCCTCATATGACTGTTTGATGAGGTTTTTGTACTTGGTTGAAATTCAATAATGCTCCATCAATCTCCATAGACAATCCCTGTCAAGGCTGTTAAACGCCTTTTCGAAGTCTACAAAGTTTACCAGCAAAGAACTATTCCACTCTAGTGATTGCTCGACAATGATGCGCAGCGTTGCTATTTGATCCGTACATGACCGCTCCTTTCTGAATCCTGCTTGGTGGTCCCTCAACTTGGCATTTACTGTGCTCTTCATTCTCTCCAAGATGGTTCTGTTGAATATTTTGCTGACCATCTGCTTCAGCATGATTCCACGGTAGTTCTGGCGGAAGGATAGATTGCCTTTCTTAACTAACTTCACCAGGTATCCCTGCTTCCAATCCTCCAGCACTCTCTCATCCAGCCAAATCTTCTTAAAGAGTGGGTGTAGGGCCTTGACGGTGGTGTTGATGTCAGCTTTGTATGTTTCGCTTGGGATGGTGTCTGGTCCAGCTGCTTTACGATTCCTCAAAGACTTGATGGCTATTTTTTTCTCTTCCTTCGTTAGTGGGATCGCCCTCAACTTTAGAGTCTCTGCTTCTGGCGATATGTTGGCTATGGTGCTTTATGGCTCCCCGTTGAGAATCTCTGAGAAGTGTTCCACCCACCTCCTCTGTTGCTCTTCTTTTGAACTTAAGGTTTTAGCATTCTTGTCCTTTATGGGCAGGTCTGGTCTTGGGTTCTTCCCTGCCATGACTCTCGTCAGGTGGCACAGCTCCCGTAAGCCCCTTCTCTCTGCTGCCTCTTCTGCCTCTTGTGCTAGCTCCCCATAGTAGCATCTCTTGTCCTGCCTGATTCTGGTTTTGACTTCTTTGTGGAGCTCATTGTACTGCTTCTGGTATCTTGCTATGCTGGCTCTAGTCTTTGCAATGTTCAGCTTCTCTTTTGTTTGCTTCTTTTCTTCAATCTTCTCCCATTTACCTTCTGTGATCCATGCCTTCCTCTCTATTTTCTTCCTCCCTATGTTTTCTTCACATGTTTCATGCCAAGTCTGTCTGATTCCCGCCCAGTGCTCTCCAATATCTGTTTCTTCAATCAGGTCACTGAGGGCCTCAAACTTGTTCCTAAGGGTCACAGCAAACGCTTGACGGTATAATTCCTCAGTCTAACTTCTTGACCTCGAACTTGTACACTTCCTTCCTGGTGTGTATCCTCTTAAGCTTCAGCTGCATCTTATCCATGACCAGATGATAGTCTGATCCGGCATCCTTCATTGTCTGCGCAGAAGTCCACGAACATCTGTCCATTTTTGTTTCTTGTACCCAGTGCATGTCGTCCCATGGTAGTCTCATAGCCACTGTTTTCGCCGCCGACCAATCTTGTAAGCTTCAGCTTGTTGCAGAATCCTTGAAATGTCCTAAACTATTCCAACAGCTGCCTGTAGACTTCGATCCCACTTTGACCACCAACGCGTTTCGCTGTACGTTTTGAGCGCCCGTCCAGTTAGATCTTTCCATACTAGTTTTACTTTAGGCTGTGGCTGAAAAGGCGAATGCACAAGTTTCCAAACTCCAGCGGAGTAGGAATAACTATATGGCAGCCCACATCATCAAGCGTGAAGGAAAAACAAACCTCATCAAAAGAGCTCTGCATAGATAGAAGAAAGTGGAAAGAGCTCGTTGGTGGCCTATGCTCCGCAAGGAACGGACAGGCTTAAGTCAAAGTAAGTCATATCATTATGTAAAAAAGATAAATACATCAATTCACGGTGCAACAAACAGTTACTTATAAACAATCCAAGACACTAAACCCATACACGTACAGACACAATAACTGATTAAAGCCTAGTTTCCATGAATGCCGTGTCTAGGTTAGATAAAATTCTTCGAAAATTTGTCAAAGAACTTGCTTGTGTAGCCTCAGGAGGTAGGCTTTTCCACAGAGTTGCACCACTGTAGCTAAAGCAGTATTTAAGATGGATCTGATAGACAGTACATGGCAAGAGAAAAGCAAGCTTATTCTTGAAATCGGTTCACATTATTCAGAAAAAAGGTTTAAAGTATTTTTCAATTGGCCAAACAGACTTGATATTTGAACATTTTAATGACGAACAATTTATGTATGGGGGAGGGGGGGAAGGGGGGTACTCCCTATATTGGGATGGTAGGTATGCATGACGTCCGTCGTATTTTTAGGGGTAAAAGTTGTCAGTCCGGTGTTTTTTAGGGATTGTTAAAAGAAATCTTGTGTTAAACAAAGAGACTGGTATTTTTATGGTTGGAAAACGCTAAGCTATTGGATTGCTTGCAGTCCCGTGTTTTAGTAAACGTGCGCGCACCTTTATATGTACCTACTATATACCTATGCATATTTATTTATATGCATTGTACCAGATGAAGACTGGTATGGCCAGTTCATTTTCCGTGTTTTCGCCCCACTTTTCTTAGTCATTTTACCTCTGATTTAATTCGGCTATTTATCAAATAATTACGTTCTAAAACAGTTTATATTTCGACGCGATAACATTTCACAGCTCGTTAATCCCTATGTTTTGTTAACGAAAATATCTGAAATATGTCTAGAGACGACGAACTGCTCACTAATAAATGAAAATAGAGCAAATAAAGCTATTCAAGGATGAAAAGGACAATTTTATCTTGACCCCAATAATTCGAACCCCCAACAATTCGAAGTATTTTTCATTTCTCTTGAGACTTCGAATTATCGGGGTCCAACTGTACTTGAAGAATTTTTGCAGCTACATACTTTTTTTTTAATAAAAACATATTATTGGCCTTCATTCACCCAAGTAACAATCTCATATTGTTATGCTTAATGTTTCATACCTCTTTTGACACACAGAAAAGATGGCATCTGTATATTTTGCCACAATGCATTGCGAACCGTACACCGCTAAAAGAAACTCAGGGAAGGTGATAACTGGTAAAACTCTTCCTTGTACCAACAACTCTGTGTGTGTCAAATTTGAGGTTCACAAATTCCCTCTTTGCGTTTTTATGGGCAATTGTAAACGTTTATGCTTAAGGGGTTGTGGGTAAATGTGCATCGTGTTTTACTTTTAGGGCCTCTTTACATGGAGCGAGTTGTCCCGGCAAGCCGAAATATCTCGGCTTGCCGGGACGATATTAAGGTGACATTTACATGCAAAAAGGTCGTCCCACCTGGCCGAGATAAGTTCAACGTGATTATTTTTCGTGACATCGCCTGTTCGTTGAACACAGTCAATTTTCTCCATTTCTGCAAGATTTGGAACAGAAATCCTTCCCCTTTTGGCTATCTTGCATTGTCGGCTGAATAAAGCCGAAATAGTTATCTCGTCCCGCCTTGCCGAGATATCTCGGCTGTATGCCTTTACATGTATACTAATTAAAGTTGTCTCGGTTTGCCGAGATAGCCCGTCTACATGTAAACGAAAAGGCAAAATACAATAGAGACGGGAAACCCGGCACGCCGAGATATCTCGGCATGCCGGGACAACTCGCTCCATGTAAAGAGGCCCTTAGCTCGCATGAGGTGTCTATGAGTGGCTTTAACATTTTTATTCGGCCACTGGGTGTCACGATTTAAGAATTTACCATTACAGTTTTTGTGAGCTTTTGTTTTTTTCTTAATCCCAAGCCTAACCTCTGTATTCAGTTCTTTTTAATCTCATCTTTTTCAGAGCTAAATTCCTTCCGATCCAGACTCATCCGGCCATAACTCTCTTAATACTAATAGGCTTGTTCTTTTGTTGACGTATAACAAACTTGTTAACCACAGGTTACAGGGCTAAAAATTAATCTTTTACAAAAAGCCAGCTCCCCTTCAGATCAGAGGCAAGGCTTGACAACCAGAGGCTGAGCGCAAGATTTCAATAGTAGCCATTGTATTTTCAACGTGTAATCCGTACTCACGTCTGCGTCTACAGTTGTGCGTGTGTATTACATTTGTTTTTGCGATTTGTTTGTCTAAGAAAGTAGATAAGCTTCATTCATTCATCACATTATTTAAGTCATTTTACAAATAAAATAATTCTTAGTTGCTTAGTCGCATAGGTTCCATACAATCATGTAGTAGCCAGCTAACTCCTACCAGTTCTAACTGAAATGTTGTAGTTAAAGAAAAACTAAATCCTTTCTCGAGCCTACTGGCCCATTAGGCCGGCGCTTATCTCCGGTTTCCGTAGATGAGATTCTTTGACTCCCCCTGGTCAGGACACTAATCTATCGCAGGTTAGCTCCCAGCAGAACTGGTACTCACTTATACAGCTGAGTCGGCTGGAACAAAGTCGGGTATAAAGTGCCGTCTTGTTCAAGGACACAACACAGTGATCTGGCCGAAACCGGGGCTCGAACTCGCGACCTTAGGACTAGGAGCCGAACACGTTAACCGCTCGGCCACTGTGCCGCCGACAAATGTTTTGTAGTTAGCGTTCATTTTATGGTAGCAATGGCCTCCGAAACTGTGGCAGGTTCGAGCACAGGTGGCCCAAGCTCAAGATGCGAGTTCTTATACATATGGCGGTGGGCCGTCTGTGGTTCGAGCCCTGAGACAACGAGAAGGTATAAACAACCAGACAGCTACGTCAAAATTTTGCACGAGAACTCTTTTTAGTTTAAAAATTTTTTGTCAAATCTCTTGCCATCATCAGTAAGTGCAAAAGCAAAGCTAGTTTACTATAACAATTACAACAAAGCTTTATTTAGCTTCATACAAGTTTCGGAGAGAAAATAAGGAATCCTTAAGATGTACAAACCAGTGTACAGGATTAGAGCCCTTTCTGGTCATCCATAACAACCATACGGGGCTATGGGGTTAGACAAGTTTTAGACAAATATATAGGACAAAATGCTACACAAAGTTTAAATTTCCCATACATTTGCTTTTGAAAATTTGGTTGGCGTTCAGGTATCGAAAAATATAAAGTTAAGAGCCTTAGTTTTGCACTTATTGAAGAGGAAAAGAGAGATATAGTGCCGAAATATGTTGATACTAAAAAGGTTACTGTTTTTAATTTTCTGAAATATATTCAAAGCACCTCATTCTGCGACTAGCTAGACTCTTTGAAAACTTCAAATTGTACTGTAATTTTTTTCCTTGCAATGGAAGCGCTGTTGATTTTTCAAGGAGTCTCCGAAAGCCAAATAAATTTATCCGCTGCATGATAGTGATAAAATCAGAGCATGTCTGTGTAAATCGATGAAAAACTTAGAAGAGAAATAAACTTCACCCAATTGTAAAGTGTTGAAGCTAATAATACAACAGATGGTTTTAATTTAAGTGTTTGGATAACTCTTTCTTTTTCTTTAACTACACGCTTTTTGTTATACTGAACAAACAGTATATTTGGCCGAGGCTCATTGTTCTTTGTTCTTTGGCGATTTGAGCCTAGCTGAATTGTTCTTACTTGTCGTTCTTTTTTTCCATGTGTGTTTAAATCGAAGTAAAATTAAGCCTACACGCTTTTTTTTTTATATAAGAACAACTTTATAAGAATAACGAGGCTCAGATTGGCCGAAAATTAAGAACAATTTAAGAACAAACTCAGGCTGAGCCGCTGAAAAAAGTGAAAATGTTTCTAGTTGAAACTTTACCAAAGCTTGGAATTTTCGTTCGCAGTGCAGTTAAAACACCAACAGAAGCGCACCGTTTCTCATTTATTATTGTCCCAAAATGATACATGTATTCATGCCACTTAAAAGGTTCCTCGTCCGATCAGGACACTAGTTTCAACAGTTGCACGTGTCTACCTTTTTGTTTTGATTTCTCATCCCTCATAGATATAAGAACAATTTAAGAACAATTAAAAAAAGCGTATACCAAAAACATTATATATAACTTGAAACAATTCAGTTTAATTCAACTAAGATCTTCCAATCTTTTAACAGGTGGAAGACGTACATTTATGTAGGCAGATATCTTTTGATAACAACTGGTTGACAAGTTTATATCCAAATTATATTGTTTTGGGTTGAGCCGCTCTCATAGCTGTCAAGCCGAAGGTACATACTTGCCTTCCAAAGGTACGTTAATGAGACTCTAACATTGTCCATTTTATTTGTTAAGGTATCAACACAAAAATCAACTCTAATTTTTCGCTATCTATTTGCAAAGAAATTATCCTGAATCGAAATGCATACACCTACTCACTGCCACGACACTAAGTTATTTGAGTTCACAAACAGCGATAGGGTGGTTTTGACAGTTCTGATAATAGTTTTATTAATACTGAAACGAGTTCACTTGGATATTTGTCGAGTCTTCTCAAAAATGACAATTTTTTTCTTGTAACTGAACAATTTGTTGTGTCACAAATTGGTTTGACCAAGTTTTGACCCTGTCGGCTGAAATTTGTAACTCGAGTTAATCCTTGAACGCCCATGAATTCCAAATATTTCTTTGAACACGTCAAAGTAAACCGCCAAGTAACGTTTATGAATTCCACTAAAAGTGAGCAGTTTGAAAAAGAATGTATTCAATATTTTTTCTTTTAATATCGGCTCATTTGCATGTTACGAAGAACGGTTGATTGACAGGCAATAATTGCGGATTGTATGCCTGAAAACTTGATAATGAGAGATAAAGTCATGAATAAATCAACGCTTCATTTGGCCTCGAAATAGCGAGTGGTTAATGTTGTGATAAACTACCCGTCACAGTAAAAGAACAAGGAAAGAACCCAGCTTGTGATGTTTATTTTATAAGTGAAAGATAACTAACATAGATTATGTCCAAAGCGAAGAAAGACGGCGTCCAGAGGACTACTCCAAAGTGTGCGATAGTGTTGAGTAACGCGGTGGCAATTCAATTTACTCCCGTTTGTGTCCTCGATACGGAAGAGGACCGTGAGAGCGGACAGGATGGGAAGTCGTCACAAAAGCAAGTCACAGCCATGGAGTTGTTTGAAGCCTTCCGGAGAGAAAATAAAGCATTACATTCGCGAGTAAACGAAAGCCTAGAGGAGCTGCGACTCGCAGGCTGGATCGAACCATATACCATTCTAATCAAGGGACCGAGTGAGGACCTAGATCTTGTGAGAGAGACTTGGAAGAGGCATTTATTAAGAAGTCCAAGCAAATTTATTATACGAGATGTTGGTAAGTCGTGAAAAAATACGCTTTGTGTGTAAGATAATTTTTAGTTGCATCTCAAACAGCAAAGAGCTCATTGCGTTTTCAAAGCACGTATTGTAACTGGGCATGTTTACATTTACATGTCAGAAATCTAAACACGAACTTCGATGGTCTTTTAAAAAGATTTCAATTGGGTCCAACGATTAACAGTGTATATGCCCCGATTTCACCTTATAAGATTTTTAATGTTTGATTTCCTTAATTCTATTTGAAGATGAAATGAGCGCTTTTAAAGTGCTCCCAGCACTCGTGATTGGTTTGAAGTCGTGCCCTAATCAACAAAGATCAAGACACAACTGATGAACACTTTTCTTCATTCATCCTTGGTGTCACATTTAAACTTTCCTTTTATATCAAAACTATATATTTAATGGCATTTTTCTTTCTCCTAAACTTAAGGATTCGCTCTATAGCTAACATAGAAATGTTACGCCAAACAAACTAGATCCAACTCTTTTTGCATGCTCGACGCACTGATTAACGCTTGCTCATGTCAAATAATTCACAAAGCATTTATATAATTGTAATATATTGAGTGTGCGG
The DNA here is from genome assembly GCA_027575215.2 of Hydrozoanthus sils. Classification (NCBI taxonomy): domain Eukaryota; kingdom Metazoa; phylum Cnidaria; class Anthozoa; order Zoantharia; family Hydrozoanthidae; genus Hydrozoanthus; species Hydrozoanthus sils. The sequence goes on from JAOBRD020381077.1 coordinate 13,361, forward strand.
TTTCTTTATATCGTTTAAATTTTGCGCTCATAATTTGAAAATGTATACTATCGAAAATATAAGTCAGTCAAACCCAATTTAGGCTAAAGTCTTTGGAAGTGAGAGTCTATTAAGAATCTCCAGTAGTCTGCTTTCTCACTTCCTAAACTGAAACCGAAGACCAAACTACATCAGTTTGTTTGTGATGGAACAATGGAGTGTTTTCTTAAAACTCTTAGGAACAGAACTTTAGTTTCGTTCTTATATTTGTTCATGCTGTTGAATGAAAATGTATCGGCTTCAACAAGTTGTGACAGTTGAATCTAGTCTGTTCTCTGTCTTTTACCACACATGAGACCTAACATAAGTTACATGTCAACAAGAGCCGCTTTACGAGATAAAATAGCTTGGGGCAATAATTGAAAAAAAAAAAAAAAAAATTTAAATACATGCAGAAACCTTGCTTAACCTCGCTCAAATAGCAGTGACATTAGCAGCGAAAAACCTTGTTTGATTTTTTTATTTGATTGTGAGAATGGTAAAACATAACAGAACACCTGTTGTGATGGATTGTTAAGTGGAAGAGAATTGTCAATGATTTTAAATTGTGTATTCGCTGTAGTCACAATACTTCGTCTTGCTTCAATGGGTAAAATTTGAGAAAAGCGCAGCTGGGCGCAGAATTCTTGTTTCTTTATATTGAAGTTGGCGTCTTGTTCAGTGAACTTTTTATTAGGTTATTGTCACTCCAGTTTACAAGACACCTTGCAAAGCAGACAAACACTCAACTCAAATCCTTAGTTACAACTGTACCTTAACCACGGAAATGTATTATTAAATGGTGAAATGTAAAAAAAGTAGAAATTTTTGTTGAAAAGCTAAGCCCGAGGATGTATTGCAAGCAGCCATGTTTAGAACCACCTCGCATGTTTGTCTGAAACTCCTTTCGGAATGCGCAACAACTTTACAGAATTCAATTTTTAGACTTTAAGTATTTTTATCTTGCGTTGCGACCAGCGCTACAGTGCGCAAGTGTTTGTGAATTGTGGAAGTAGACGTGCTCTGAAGAAAGAGAAAGTGGAAAACAGAAAAGAAACTTTTAGACAAGATTTGAATCCTCACGGAGATTGGGTATTAAAGATGTGTGGTTGTTTTAAAAAATAAGTGAAGCGATGCCTTTTTATTGGAGTATTGAAATGCTTGTTCTGACTACTGAAGCGCGATGACAATTATTCAAACAATACTTTGATTAACTGAATCTAGAATTTGAAAGCTGGTTGTTATTGCCTACAAACAAAGACTTTGTAAAACATTTCAAATCAAAAGCACTTCCACGAGCGCGCAATCCATAACTGATCTGTATGATTCAAAGAAAGCTTGTTTTGAAATTAAAATATCTCATGCTGAATTTGAATAGGAAAAAGGTTTTGTCTCTGCTATTGTGCTTGGTGTAGTATGTGATCAGAACAATCGAACCCGCTCTCAATTAAGGTGCGGAATAAAACTAAATAAAAACGAACAAAACAGTTGCTATGCCTCCAAAGTGAATCAAATCTTGCACTGAAGTTTTCAAGATGTATACATGAGCAGTTTGCAGGAATTTTTTGCGGACTCAAAAGATTATTTTGAACTTGAAAGGTAGCTAAAGCTTTCCACAAGCTCAGCGGGGCTTGCGTACTAATGGCTTTTAACTTCTGATAGTAAATACAATGGGTAGTGTGAAACCCAGCCGAGACGACAACTATAGAGCGCCTCATTGCAAAGCCAGTTTTTTGCCCCATGCTTGCAATTATCACATGACGACTACCATTCGAACGGAACCGAATATCGTCATTCATCCAGATCCAGTTTTAGTATGAAACTAGAAATCGATTTCTGGAGTTTCGAATCTTGCTTGTTATTCCTATGAATTGCAAGACGTTTTCTATGATACAAAGTGGAGTCAAATTCTAATTAGAGGGACGGGCCTGATATAAGAGCAGCTGAGCAATCGCACAATAATGGTGGGCGTTATTTTGTTAGGAGACTTAGCTGTCCCGCTTTGGTTTCGTATGTAGTTTTCGTTGACTGGTAGAACCCGAACGCCCATTTTAACCTCAGACTGTGTTTGCTTTACAAGTACTATATTTCCTCGGCCGCGGCGTTAATTAATCTTTTCATTATTTGGGTGCGGTGTTTATTTAAAGACGGCGTTTGTTAATATTTTGTATCTTTGGATCTCTGGTACGGTGTTTGTTCGAGGAAATATGGAGCTACAGGTTACTGTAGGGGGAGAGGGAGAGGGGCTGTTATTTTTGGTGCATTGCGTCTTGCGGGGAGCCTAACTCTAGTTATGTTACTTCTGGTACTCTAAGATATAAAAATGACATTTCGCGCAGTTGTTTTAATAACGTTTGGGAAGAGGGGGATAAAGGGTGTTCTTTATTGAGGAAGAGACGAAGCCTTCTACAGTTCTCATAACTTGATTAACATCTCCGTAATTGTAGAAGTCATTGCTCAGAATAGCTCTGCGAAGTTATATAACGAACAGCTCAGTTGAAGGACGAAAAAGTATTTGCTTCAACTGTATGCTCTGCATTTTGTAGGAGACGTCAGTTCGCTTAGCATGGATGTCATTCAACAAGCGCCATTTATGCCACTGACGAAAGCTCTGTACGAAGCTATCAAGACAATGAATGAGAACACGGAGACTGCAACACAAGAATCAATCGGGAAGTTTTTGCGAAAGAATTACCAATATGTTCATATTCCGTCAATGGACATAATCTATGACTGCCTTGGACTTCTCATAAAAGAGAGACTGGTCTATCACACTGGAAACGGGTATTTTATTAACACGCATAATCGTAATGCAAAAACCGCTGACACTTTGGCTCCCGGTGAAGGATCTAAGAGCAAAGACTCGGATAGTAATATTAAGAAAAAAAAAGTTAAGGATAATTCAGACAGCTCTAAAAACGAAAAGTCAAGTGGTAAAAAACCAGAAAGGCAAACTAAAATATTGAATGATGTCAACGAAAAGGCATTTGATAGAAAGCACAACAAAGAGATCGAGCAGTCGAGTTCTTCGAACAACTGTCGCACGCGACACGAAACAGAATCATATCGAAACAGTGATGATTCCAAAAAACAAGAACTTTTATCGAATTCTTTTAACTCTGACAGAACAGAAGATGAAACAAAACTGCAAATCGATACTAAAGGCGACCACATTGAAACTATTGGCTCACCGAATGATGAGGGGCGATTCAAACGGGGATTTCTCGGGAGAAAATCTGGAAAAAAAGGCAAGGTAGAGAGAGAAAAGATGAACGAGGAAGATTACAAGGGAACAAAAGAAAAAAAAGGAGTCTTCAACCACATTGCTTGCTTTATTAAAAACAGATCGCTAGCAAGTAATACAGCAAGCGTGCCGGGACCCAGTATAAACTCAAACGCTTCTAATCGTCCTCCTCAACAATTGGCTACTGAGAAGACACATGAGCAGTTAAGCCAATTATATGTCTCTGGCAAGACCCGTGAGCAGCTAAGCCAATCATATGCATCTGAGAAGACAAGTGAGCAACTGAGTCCATCGTACGCTCGTCACATACAAAACGACTCTTCTGCGACGAAAGAAAGTTTGGCGCGTAACTCTCCGGCACAGACACACCAAGAGGTTTGTGTTAGAGGAAGAGAGAGCGGTTGCGATAATGAAGGCACGAGTCCAGCGTTCACACGAAGTCATTCGTTTATTGCAGGCTCGAGAAAACGCCGAAGTGAGGTCGTGCGAAGTAACTCTTTCTCTAATAGTAGACCAAGCCACGCGGCGGAGCGAGAGACACCCAAGGTTGATAATGAATACAAAAGATTTTCCTCCACAAAAAATTGTGTCTCTTTCCCCGCCAAAAGCCCCTGTGCCGTTGGGATTGTTCGTCCCCTTAGCTATCATCCTGAGTCACAAAATGAACAAAAATTGAGGCGGTCACAGAGTGCTTCATCCTCAGGGAGATCCAGTTCTTTTAAAGAGGGGCTGCGCCCGCGATCTGTACCTTATGCGGATGAACTGTCAGGGGAGATTAAGAGTAGATTCTCCAAAGGTAGTCGAGGACTTGGAAGGAGCAAATCTTTTGGCAGTACACAGAAAGAACGAAACTCATTCACTGAAAGAGCATCTCCGACAGAGCATAATTTCCGCCTCAGTGTTACACCGCAACAGAGTTTCAACGCTTACCCAAACTCGCGCGTGTCTTTGCACGACCCGCGAGCGAGAACGGTTGCTGGTCCAATTAAAAATAAATGCGGATATCCGCAAAATATGTCTCCTAGAAAAATATCACCTCGTACGACTGCATGGAGAAAAACGAGCCCGGCGGAAATAGACATCTCTCCTATCGATTGCCAGTTTGCAAATGCGCACTGCAATGACAATTATTGTACATCACCGATCTGTAACGACAAGTGTCGAATTAACGAGTTGAAGCCGATAAACTGTAAATGTAACGAACACGAGGGAACAGCAAGCGAGAGCAGTAGCGAGTCGCACCATAAACTATTTAACCCTTTTGAACACGTGCTTGAACGTGACGTAAATCGCTTGGCTGAGCGGATCAATAGTGTGGATATATGCCTAGACGAAGTGTCCTCCACCTCCGAGTCAGAGTTTCCGGCAGAGATGAGGCTCGAGGACAAACATCAAGCTTATAATCTGAGTCGAGCAACTACTGGCCATACAGTTAAAAAATTACACTGTGATTCATATCAATTTCCTCCCGAAGAAGCTAAAATCAACTCAAGTTTAACATTTATAGGAATAATTTGAACTAACGGGTTAAACATTATTGTGTAACTAACAACTACTTGAATTACTTTCTGTCGGTGTTGAACTCGTAATTCTAGGGTTGCGAGTTCGAGCTCCGGTAAGACCACTGTGTTGTGTCTTTGACACACTTTACCTGACTTGTTCCAGTCGACTCAGCTGTATAAGCAAGTACCGTATTTTGCCGTGTATAAGTCGACACCGTGTATAAGTCGATCCCCCATTTCTCAGCCAAAAAAGTGTTTTAGAGTTCCCATGTATAAGTCGATCAATATTTTGCAAGATAAAAATACTAAAAAATTTAAGTTTGTAACAAAAATTTGAGAAAGATATACAAAAAATAACAATAACACACAAATTACACAGTGAGCGAAGTACGTAATTATTAGTCATTTCTTTTTTTATGATAATCGATTGTTTGTACACAGTATGCTGTAAAGATCAAAGAATTCTTTCTTGCTTCAAGTACTTATCATCTAAATGCTGGTTTTAAACGTTTTTTTTATAGAGTTTTAAGGGGTGTTAAAAGATTTCGTGTTTTAATCCGTGTATAAGACGAGTGCGATTATTAGACGTGAATTTTTGGTATCAAAAGGTCGACTTATACACGGCAAAATACGGTACCAGTTTTGCTGGGGGCTAACCTGCGATGGATTGGTGTCCTGTCCAGGGGGAGTCAAAGACTCGTTTTCTTAGCACTACGGAAATCGGAGACAAGTGCCGGTTTACCGAACTACTTAAAAATAATTTAGCTTTGAATGGTTTAGTTCCAACCGCTAGTAGATCAGACAATGTTCACTACAAACCTTTCAAAGTTATCTATAGGAAAAACATACAGTGAGCTAAGAGCGCAATCCTTTGAAATCTTTACCACCGATACAGTGACCTGATTTTAAAAGTGCAGAAAACTATTGTTTTCAGTATTTTTAAGTATAAACAAAGGCAAAGAATTAGCCGGATACTCATACATTAGGTGATATGATGTGTACGTGTAGTGGAATTATGGGGTGAAAAGGATCACAATATTCATATATTTTTGTCATGGCAATACTATTGAAACTGCATTCTATTATTTAAAATGTTATTTAAACAAAAATAAAACATTTTTTGAAAACTGCACATCAGCGCTCTATCGCTTTGACTCCTTAACCCCCCACCCCTTAATAGCAAAACTCCTCACTCCTCCTCCCCTCAACAAACACATAACATGGCCTAAACTTCTTCACACACAAATATGAGAAGTCTGTGGTTTCAGAAATGCCATACGTCGGTAACCGTTATCGTAAAATCCCCTTTAAGATTTCAAAAAGTGCTATTCAGCTATGTGGACGGAGGCCAAAACAGAAGAACAAAAGGCAGGTTTTTATAAAAAAAAAATTCACGCTGGTGTTCGCTTACGGGTGCCCGACTGGACTGGCCCTAGAATTATAATTATTAGACGCATCGTCTTTATTGTATAATTATTTTTGAAGCTTTTTGATATCAATACTTGAATACTAGTACTACTACTGCTACTAATAGATAATAATTAGGTGCGACGAGGGAGAACGCACCCATTTGTAATCTTGCCAATGCTCGCGGGCTCAGGCTTGATGACATCATTTTTGTACGTATGGCCGATCGTCTTAAGGCGGGACTTAACCTAAAGCACGCTTTGTGGCCACTTTTCCTCATGTTTCTTCCGATATCTCCGTCCATAGT
>JAOBRD020381183.1:0-17325 GCA_027575215.2 Hydrozoanthus sils
CCCCCCCCCCCCCCCCCCCCCCCCCCCCCCCCCCCCCCCCCCCCCCCCCCCCCCCCCCCCCCCCCCCCCCCCCACCTGAATAGAGAGGAAGGTGTCAGTAGCCAAAGACAGAAACACAATTTGAAGTATGGATACCAATCAGATTTATCAGTAACTAGTAACTCTACAGGTGTAATTAAAAACCTATAACAAAAAAATTTGACATAATAAATTATATTTTATTATGTTAATAGTTTCTTTACTTTTACATTGGGAATGGGGGTTGGGGGGTTGTTTAAGAAGGGGAGGACTTATTTAAACTTTGAAGCTTTACACAGAGGGCTTGTAAGAGACAGGGGCTTATTAGAAAGGGGGACTAATGTTAGATCATTTATGGTAACTTATGGCAATTCTACTGAGCCATCGTCATCTCAACATTCATTGTTTATCTTTCACTTGAAGGTGTCCGTAGCCACTGCTCCTAAAGTTAGTCCTACTGAGTCATTTCTTAGGTATTTGACATTACCAGAGCAAGACACAGAGTTTGTCACCCTTCAGCATGCAGGGGTCATTCTTGTCTCGCATCTTGACAGATTGGCTGCACCATATATCCCTCCATCATCCAATCAAAAGGTACTGTTAGATGCATCGTTAATGAAAATTTGACTTTCATAGTAACCCTTAACTTTGTTTCATTGGTATTCCATAACTTTTTCCAAAAATACTCTTTATTTTGTCAAAAATGTTCAGTAAAGTGATACCTGGCAAAGGTAATAGTTTTAAGTGCCAAGTAGTACTTTAAATAAATTATTTTATCAGTTCAAGTGTTATAACATTTTTAATTATGAATCTCAATAATGATACTTTTATATTTTTATAAGTTATTTTATGTTGTTGACATAAGTATTTAAACTATAACTAGATATTTTTCAGTTTGGAAGCCAATGGGCCAAGGACTTTTTTTCCTTACCATACTTTAGAGTAAGCTTTTTTAGACCACAGTGTAGGATTTTCAAGGAAGTTTCTTTTTTTAGTTTAAATACAAAAACTTGCAAACTCTCTCTGATTATACATTTTAAAGATTTGTCTTCGCACTAAAAGCACCAGTCCAAAAATAACAAGCTCCATAAAATGTATAAAACTGTTAAATTACAAATTTTGGAAGTCCTGCACTAGTGAACTACTGCACTTGACATAACTTTGTTTAAGGTAGGAAACTGAAAAGAAACAGAATAATTTTATTTTATTTTGTCAAGTTGCCATTATAATTCCAGTGAGAAAAATGATTTGCAAGTTGTCTAACATTGTTAGACAAATTACTTAAAAAGAACAGCTTTTAAAATCCCAAACTGGTATAGCTATTATTATGAAAAAAAAAAAAAAAAAATGGGTAGTCAGCTTCCCTTTAAAATGAACAAATGTACTCTTCTCCTGAACATTATACCAATAAGATTTAACTAGTACAGGCTTCTCATAACTAGTCAGCTGGCGGCTGAATGAGCCACCTCTTCCAGTGATTTAGGCACCTTTAAAAGTTGCAAAACCACTTCCAACTATTACAGAAGAAAATTAATCTTTACTCAAAAGTTCTGTTAGCTTTCATGTGTTAAACAAAAAATATCATGGTTCTTTTAAAGAAGTTAATTTTAGTTTATGAAATCGAACACAAATTATAGCTGCACTGTTTATTGCATTTGGTAACTTTGAGGGTGCTGTGATCTGGGGTTTGTAAGGCACTGCATACCTCAGGAGTCCTGTAGTAGTAAAAGGGGTTATAGCTAAAGTGCTTAAACTTGCTCCTTTGGCATCCAGTCACTTACACTAAAGCTTTAATTAACCTTTTCCTCTGCAACATTTTGAGAAACCTGCTAGTGTACAGAATTGAAGATAAGAAAAAATCACAGGACAAAAAAATTGCTGTTAGAAATTACTGTTTTCATGCCCTTGCTTTATAGGTATCAAGTGCTGCCCTGGTGCAGGAGGTGCTGGGGTGGGGATGGCTGGCCTGGGGTGGTAGTGGGCATTGTCTGGGGCCTGTAACTCTTGACAGTTTGTTGGAGCTGGGAGTCACTCACATTGCTTGTGCAGAGAGGTGCTTCCTTGTTCTTACTAGGGCAGGCAAAGTCTACATGTGCCCATACTCCAACGAAGGCCAGGTAAGCTCTCGAGATTAATAGTTTTTGTAGAAAATGTTGACACAACTTGAGATAACTCTTTCCCAAACACTAGGCTGACAATTTTGTGTTTGACTAAGACATAGAATTTTGGAGCAACGAACATTATAGTATAGATCCATTATGTAGCTTTCACCATATAACAAATTTATAACAAAAAACTTGTACAGTGAGGTAGACTACAGCAGGCCATTAGATCCTTACTTGGTAGACTGCGAAAAACATAAAAACTAGAAAAAAATGATCTAGTAGTAAAAAGATTGCAAACATTAGTAAATTACTAAATACTGTAAATCCTCCCACAATTTCCCACAAGCAAATCTAAAAACAACAATGAAATGAAGACTTAAACAGAAGGTTCTAATATAAAAGGGGTGAGCCCAGGGGTTTCACATGTTCAGTTGCCAGTCACTGACCATCAAGTTAATACCTATTAAAGGTCTGTGCTCTCTGCCAGCTGTTGTGCACACTTTCAATTGCATTTTATTTGCACTAAAATTAGCTTCACAATGGCAAAAAAGATAGCTATAAAATTTATCTTAAGTTTTGTTTTTCTCGCAACTTCTTTTGAATTTCATTCGTTTGAATTGCCTACTTTGACCTTGGTTGTGTTGCTGGATTTATTTTCAAATGTGGAAATTTTTTTCTCTCAATCTTCCAAATGGTCTTGGCTCGCCTAAAAAAAAGAACCCTTTTTTGTTTCAGATCACTGACGTATAAATACCAGAAGGACAATTTTTTCTTGGAGATAGAGTGGCTCAAACATGCAAAAATCACGACTTCAACAACAAAGCGTGAAAAAAATATGGCATTGCATAAGTGCAGTTGATTCATGATCATTGCAGCCATCTCATCAGAATTTATAACATTTTAAATATAAAATGATAGAATAAGATAAAACTACACATTCTAACCAGCACAGTAATCCATTGTTTGGCTTTTGACCTATTGCCTTGCTCTTCTTAGTTCTCTCGAAACATGTAATTTTGTGTTATTTCAAAGGAAAGCAAGCAATCTACAGTTGTGTAGAGCTCATACTGGCTTCTGAGCCTTGTCACGACAGTATTAAGCACTTTGTCTGATTATAACTTTACTAGTGTTACAACTATGAATTTTAGTTTCTAAAGCAAAATTTCACCAAATAAAAAACGGCAAATTGAGGGCCGGCCTTGATGGATGTTGTTTGTCTAATTTTGTCTTGCGAAGCATGCAGAAATTTCTAATTGCTTCTGCAATAAATTTGGTATATTTTGATTTTTATCAGTAGCTTTTCATGGCATACACCTACCAGTAGAATGGAATTATGCCAATGACTTTATTTGCTATAAAAAATCGATACTCATTCATGATTATGGTGTAAATAACATCGAATTGTTGAAAGTGGGTCATTTCTTTTATCAATGGCCGCCATTAGATTTCAAAATTTATTCAAATTTCATGAAAAGGGGGCGGGCTTAACCCTTTTATACTGGAACCTCGTGTTTAAGAGGTGCCACATGCTTATGACAAGAAGTCATAAGCATGTGACACCAAAATAAAAGATATAAAAATATTATTGATAATTGTAAACAAACAAAAATATTATTGATAATTGTATTGGATAACTTTTCTAGATAAGAAAAAAAATTGATTTAAACTATTAAGTTTAAAGGAACTGATGAGGCTGGACAGACTCTGAGTACCTTGAACATTGCTATAATTGTAGATAAATTAAGGTACCAGTTGACAAGTTTTTAACTCAGTATAACTACTAATTAGAGAGCTTCTCCTCTTAGGGGCCTGTGTTGATGGAAGCACTGGCAAACAAATGTGAAGTGGTTAAGTTGGCTGCACATCCTGAAGGTAAACACTACATGGCATTAAGCCGTGAGGGAGAAGTCTACTCTTGGGGCTCAGGAGATGGAGGCAAACTTGGTCACGGAGATACTAAGTATGTGCATAGTGTTATTCTTGTTATAATAACATAGCAGACAAACTACATATAGGTGGAATTCAGCCCTCGGTTTCGCTTGTATTTGCCCTCTGTTTGAATTACAAATCATCCATGGCAACTAGTTCATCATGCAAGCAAAATGGCGAGTTTACAAAACAAATTTTTGCATGCATGAAGTCTTGAAAAACTTGGTAAAAAAGGGCAAGTAATAATTTGTCTGCTGGATTATTAAAAGGTATTCGAATAAGCCGTTGACAATTTTCTAATAAAATCACTTGTCTTTGGCCTAATTCTGAAAGAATTGCCCTCCTTACGGTCGGGCAGTTAATTCCAATTAGGCCAAAAGGTGTGTGATTGTTTTTGAACTTTGACTTGGCACCGTTTGATTACCTATAATAATTATGCTTATTTATGTAGTTACTGCAGTGGGAAAAATTAAACAAACAATTATTAATTTATTATTATTATTATTGTTAACATTATTGTTTTTTAAAATAGTTACTATTATTGTTAATGTTGTTATTTTTGTTAATGTTTATAGTTTATATTATTTATTATTGTTTTTTGATTCTACTTTATATTTACTTCAAACTTTATTAAACTTGTTAATTTTATTATAAGTTACATTTATCTTTCATTTCTACAGAATTTTTGCTAACATCATTATGATATCATTATTTTTCTCTTATGTCATTGTAACCTTCATCTTTAATACCGTACCATAACCTTTGGATACTCCATTTTTTCATTCTTAATAAATTCACTTTGGCCTTCTCGTTAAACTTAGCTTTTTCTTTATTTTAAGGTTATTAAGTTTGAACACCTTTGAGATATAAAACAAGGAAACCTTTGTTTCAAATTGCTAATCAAGTAACAGCTGATTCATTTATATTAATGAAGCTCAACTCTCCTATCACACCAACCACACTAATCTTGAATTAGTAATAACAATTACTGAAATCCTCTTATATACAATTGTCTTGACCCTTCATGCAAACTCCTGTGGCCTAATTTTGAAAAAGCACAAAATTAAGATAAAGGTTGATAGTTTTTGAGTCTAGTATAACCTAGTTAATTTGAAGTCTGATGGGAAGCAAAAAACAGTTTGAGTTAGCGGGGGTTCACACTGTCGCGTCTGAGCTATATGATTCGGTATAATTAAAGGTCAATTCCTGGGGAAATTGGATTTTGTTCCAGTAAACAGCAATTTCGAGTTATCCAAGTTTGTATTACCAGGGCTCAACGTTTTTCAGATTTAATTGCTTTTGTAAACAAGAGTGGCACTGCAGATGAAAAAGACATGCATTAAATTATGGTTCAAACTGTAAACACCTTGTGGATGCGAATAATTTTATTGAGAGGTGTGTAAAGGTGTTTTGCTTATTTTTATACTAAGCAAGAACATTTTTGCATGCCTCTCTTTGACTAAAATCTGTATAAAAATTGGCACAATCTTTTTGTTAAACTAAGAGAGCTTCCTTAGCATGTACCAAACCATGGGTATTTTGATTGTTAGATGTAAAAATGCAATTTAAAAGGTATTACAATATTATATATAAAGGCAAAGTAAAACTACAAAATTTTCGGAGAGTTTCAATAATCAAGTTATAAAAGTACCAAAGTTTCCAACTGTTTTCATTTAGAAACCATCTTCAGGGATAAGTTATAGAGTCAGGTTATCATATTAGTTTTATTATATCAGTTTTATGAAAAAAAGAACAGTTTGTGAATTGTTTATTTATGTCCGGTTTGAGTCAGCAATCGGTATAAATACTTCAAGGATTTTTTTCTTTGTAAATTTGTTTACTGTTTAGAAGCACTTTCTAGGAAAAGGTACATGTGTTCCATTGTTGAAACTTAGATGCATGGCTGACTGGGTCTGATTGACAGGGTTTTCATGTCCATTCGTGCAGTTTTAAGATTTCTGTTTGTTTCACAAATGTAATTTGATCCACAGTAACATGCTCCTTGGTATATTAAATGTGATGGGTGATTGTTCTTGTTCTTTGTTTCAAAATAGATTAAATTTTGCTTTGCCTTTATATATAATATTTTTAACACATGGTATTTTTGTATTATTACAGTTCTCGTGACGAGCCAACTCTCATTACTGGACTAGCTGGCAAACAAGTGGTACAGATTGCATGTGGTAGTACCCATAGTGCAGCAGTGACTTCTGAGGGTGAACTGTATACCTGGGGCAGAGGGAATTATGGACGGCTTGGTCATGGTAATACCCCTTACCATTTAGATATCTATGGGCCATATATAGTCATAGTATGGTATTAATATGGCAGCTTCTATGGAAACACTACGGTCCGAATATGGTTTTGCTATGGATCACTCCATTCCATAGCAATACCATATAGATCATTTCCTACCATAGTTCTCCCATAGGATGGATCATATATGGACCGTATTGTACCATATAGTTTCCATAGTTTTGGTTTGGTAAGGGACTCACTAGCTGAAAATTTAAGATCATCTCCAGCTTGTGTTTTCTGAGTGAACCAGATAAACCAGTTCTTGCCAACATGAATGGCATGTCAGCATCCTGTAACTGACCTATCATGCATTTCATGAGGCCCGAAAAGTCTGAAACAGCTGTCCATGGCTGCTAGCACTCAGGCTTGAAACTATTTTTACGGTTCAGTACAGGTTTTTAGTTTCTTCTGACCCGTTAGGCCTCAGTGTTATTTTACTGGTTGTCTCCATTTCGTTAGCACCTACTGTAATTAATTTCAACACTGCTGCCAAGTGGTTCAGAAGGAGGAACAAACTAGCCATTCCAGGAATTAGTTATTTCAGTGAGACTGGTTAAATAGATAGTATATCTAGTTTAGGAGATTAGGTTGTTTGTGCAAGGCAAAATCTTGAAAGCCTTAACCATATCAAAATTTAGTCTAGTATATTGACATCGTGTTTATATGGAATATTCAGACTGTACACGTTAACAGGATGAAAAATGTGTTCCAGTTTCTTAGAATGGTGAATAGATGCACAGATAAAAATGGTGCAAGTTTCTTTTACTCAGAACAAAACTTCAGAGTCCCAGATGCTATATGAACGCTTGACCTTTTTCTTATTCGGTCAGACGTTCTTACCCAATGAGCTACAGGACTTCTTGGGGTATATATGTAGGTAGTGGTCAGAAACCCTTGTTCTTCCTTTCAGTTTAATCCTTCATAAAATTGTGACTGCTACATAGGAAAATAGTAAAGTTGAATTTGAAATTTGAACGTCGAACTTTTCATGTACCGAATCTAATGCAAAAGTGCTAAAACAGTAGAATTTGCTCATTAACATTGAGGCAATAAAAAGTTTGACGCTTGAAACTGGCCTATAAGTCGCCAGATTCAACTTTCAAGTCCAATTTTTATTGTTTTATGGAACATGAAAAGTCTGATGGTTAAAATAGACTTCAACTTGGTTTTTGTAAATGGCACATAATCAAGCCATATTTTATTTACACCACAAATACAAACGAATCGTAATATTCCCTGCTATGAGCTAGGTAAAAGAAGCTTTCGTCAGATTTTCTCTATTTATTTACGACACAATATAATTTGTGTTATCCCATACCCAGGGAGCAGTGAAGACCACCTTACACCCATGTTAGTGATTGGTTTACACGGTTATCACGTGATTGATGTGTCCTGTGGCAGCGGAGATGCTCATAGTCTAGCTCTGACAGATGATGGTAATGATTCTGTAGTTTCAATTGGTTACATTGTTCTAGAGATTCTACAGTTGTCCACAGTTGTTTTGTGATGTTTTAACAGTTGCCTCATGGTCGTCAGTCCTAGCTTACAACAATTTCTGTGTTGTTTTGCTTTTTGATTCTTTACTAAGCTTTTGGTCGTTAAATTTTGGTGTGTCGGGAAAACACACGAGCCCACAATTCTTCAAGATACTCAAAGAACTGAAAATCAGTATGAGTAAATTCATAGGTCTTTTTAAAAACAATATGTTCTTCGGTTGTTGGTCAAATGTGTGATTAAAATGTTGTAGTAGTAGTTGTGTATGTATACTTAGAACATGGATTGAAAAAGGTGATTTTTTATATGGCTAGATTAACTTTTACAAGGCTTTCTTCAAGAAACCAAAACCATTTTCAACAAAACTGTTAATGAAGTTTTAGAACGATTTTGGAAGACTTCTATTTTGTAAGTCATGAAGTGTGAAATCAGCGGAAGGTTCATGATTGAACAAACCCAAGTTGCTTATTCTTTTAATCCTTAGCTTTTTTTGGGAACTTCCTTAAAATTAAAGAGGTTTCAGTTTCACCGAAAACCTTTCCGTAACCAGGTTCAGTAATTCTAGTGTGTGTTTAGGTACGGTGTGGTCGTGGGGTGACGGAGACTATGGCAAGCTTGGTAGAGGAGGAAGCGAAGGATGCAAATCTCCAAAAATCATAGACAAGCTCAGCACTATTGGTGTTACACGAGTGTTTTGTGGATCTCAGTTTTCCGTAGCCCTCACTCGAGATTCAACTGTTTGGACGTGGTAAGTGTTTGTGAAGTCTGTTTTATAGTGTAGGGTAGGCTGGGAAGTTAAGCAATTGCTTTCAAGCAAACGCATCAAGACTACTAGACGTATTCTAGAATCTTGATGGCTTCACTTCCCAACCTATGCTGTAACATGTGTACCCTAGTAGACTACGGGAAGCAATCAAAACTCGCCAAGACTACTAGACGAATTCTAGAATCTTGATGGTTTAATTACAGGGTAGGCTGGAAAACTAAACCATCAAAGTTCTAGAATACGTCTAGTAGTCTTGATGCGTTTGATTGCTTCCGGTAATCTCCTGGTGTACATGTTACAGGGTAGGCTGGGAAGTTAAACCATCAATGCTCATCTTGGTGTACATGTCACAGCGTATGCTGGGAAGTTGAGCCATCAAGGCTCTAGAATACGTCTAGTAGTCTTGGTGCGTTTTTGTAGCTTCCGGTTGTCTTCTGGTTTACATGTTAACGCTAGTTTGGGAAGTTGTGTCACCACAAACTCTAAAATGCATCTATTTAGAGTTTCTGGTGTGCGTGATTCAAACAAAACTGCAATGTTGTATCACCATGGTCTGCAGGGCTGTTAAGATTTTTGCAAGGACAAGTACATACCAAAGCACATGAAGTATGTACTAAGTAGATTTTGTATTTAAGATGTGGCCCTTAGTTTTAGTGACATAATGTTAAATAATTAGAGCACATCCGATACCATTTCAGGGGTAAAGGCGATGGCTTTCGTTTGGGCCATGGAACTGAAGAGCATGTACGATACCCTAAGATGGTGGAGGCATTGTTTGGTAAGAAGGTCGTGGATATTTCAGTTGGTTCTGTCCACTGTGTTGCGGTGACGGAGGATGGGCTGGTTTACAGCTGGGGTCGTAATGATCAAGGGCAGCTTGGAGAAGCTGTTACCACTACTAGAGTTGAACCAACCACCATTCCCGCCCTGGAAGGCAAGGGGATTACTGGGGTAGCTTGTGGACCTGCACAGGTACTTTAGCCGCTTTTTTCAGCTCCTGTTAATTTATTAACTTCTAAGTTCTCCTTATATAACTGATACAAACTAGATCTTTTTTAATTAGAAAATGGAAGTTGATCAAACATAGAAATCTACCGAAGATGAAAAGCAAAATTCTACTAAACTTGTAACAGGAAAAGTATTGGTTCTAGTTTTTAGAATTTAGCAATACGCCTTGTGGGGTTGAAAGGATTGATAAATTATAGTCAGGATAATGTTTTTGAATTTGAAATTTCATTAAGTTGTTTACAATTGCATTAACCTGTAAGATCAATAATTTTGAAATGATTACGTAGTTGAATACTAAGTGAATGATGCTGTACAACTCTTTACAATGCATCGTTATCTGTATGGCGTGTAAATACTTAAGTAATTCGTACACACGGAGAAGAAGATCGAGGTATCGAAATTTCTCAGAGCCCAAATAGACCAAGAAATAGTATAGGTGTTTTTTTTTTAATTTAAGAAATGCTCTCTGGTGTCATTCAGTTTGATTTTAGCCCCTATTGTGGATAACGTGTACATTTACTTGTTTATCCTCGCTGATAATTTAATCTGTTATAACTCGTAACTCTCAAGGTAAAAGCAAAGTTTTTGTTGTTGTTGATTAAAGAGCATACCATTTGGTAGATAACCATGATACTTTAATTGGTTAACTGTTTCAGCCCTATTCAGTTACCAACAGTTAACTTCTCCTTACATAGCACACCATTAAATAAGACGCAGGGTTTGCATGCACCTTGAAAGTCCTTGAATCTCAAAATATAATTTCAAGGCCTTGAATGCCCTTGAAAATTGCAATCAGTGCTGGAAAGTCCTTGAAATTTGTAGCTAATTTCATCCAACTTAGATTCTCAAGTGCCTTATTTGAAAATATATGCTTCTGGTAAGAACGTAGCAACACAGAATGGTAAAAAACAAATAGAATTGATCATAATACCTCTTCGAGCGTCAGTCAAACACCACATCTTGGTTATTTAGATTCATTGCTCTGATTGGTTGAATGTCTGGAACGTTAAAGGTCGCTCTTTCTGCCAAAAGCCATGTGCTTCGATTTTGCAGTGTGTGGATTCCTTGAACAATAGAAAATATGCCCTTGAAAGTCCTTGAAAAGTCCTTGAATTTTTAGTCCAAAAAAGGGTACAAACCATGATTAGACATTTTGCAATGAGAAAATGAGAATTGATCGCACAAAGCTAACTACTGAGGATTGAGAGCAAAATTCTCTCAAAATTGATCCCTGAAAATTATGAGTTCTAGTTGGGAGAATTTACCAAGACAAAAATGGGCACTAAAAATTTTAAAGTGGAATTTGTGCGGTTTATCTGTTTGGGTCTTGATAATTCTTTTGTTTCTGTGTTTCATACAGAGCTTTGCCTGGTCATCGGGAGGCCACTGGAGCCTGGGACTGCGCATGCCATTTTGTGTTGATGTTTGCAAGAAGACGTTTGAGCACCTTGATTCGCTTTTGAGGAGAGTCAGTGAAGAGCTTGACGGCTCGCAAGACTGGCCCCCACCCCCTCAGGAAAAGGAGTGTATTACAATTGCCACGCTGAATCTACTTCGACTACAGGTAACAAATAATAGGAAATTTTATAAAGAAAAAAAGGTTTGATATCTGAGGTAGAATTTGCTCTCTGTTTGAGTTCCCAATGAGTCTGTTGCTAGGGGGTTCGACCAGAAATGGTTTTATTTGCATTGTTCGGTATATAATTATTTTTGATTCATGACTGATATTTGTTGATATTTTGCTAACCATGTTAGGTAATGCTTACATCTAATGCCAAACAGTGCTGCCTTGCTGAACACTGTGTCCCGTTTATCTGTTGATATTATTAGTTGTTGCTACTATTATTACAGTTTATCTCTCCTGCTTTGTTTGAGGAAGACATGTCAAAAATCGGCTCTTGGATAACAGCGAGCAAAAAATACATTTCTGTAGGTTTGCTCTTTGAAGACGTTGTCAGAATTGAGCTTGACACTATTGAACATGTAACAGATCTTGTGACAAATTTTGTACTGTGGAACCCTAGTATAACGGACTATTGGGTGGCATGCGAATACTTTTATTATATCAGGACTTCATAATTCTGCTATATATTCAGGTTCCAACATCTGTTGTTGGTAACGTACTGTGGGTCGTTATTTGTCGTAGACGGTTTTCCGTTTCATTTCTTTAAATTTTTTTCTCACATTGTTCCTCTAGCTCCATGCTGCCATCACAGAAGGAATGGATGCGGAGCAGCTCGGCCTTGGTGTTGGTAGTAAGTTGTTACAGTCCTTCAAACAACAAGTGGTGGCTCTAGCCAGTGGCAAGGGTGTCCTGAAGACTGTACAAGCTGCTGCACAGGGGGCCCTCACTAGTGGATGGTTGCTGCTTTTACCAACTCCAGAAGAAAAAGCGAGGTCACTTGCGGACCTTCTTGTTGAGAGTATGTAGTTTTCACTACATTTTGTTTTACTTTTGCTATACTGGCAGAAACTGCAAGGCAGCGTATTGCCTAACAAGATGTTTTGTTGAATGTACCTTTACCTGGATGTATCCTTTTATTTTCAGCTGAAGAAATTTGAATTTTTTTCGAGTTTAGATGTTTTAACATCTGTCCATACATCCAGAGCAGGAACTTCTTCAAGCCACACGTTGTCTGTTTTCTTTTCGTTTTTCAATCTTTGGCCTATACAACTTATTCCAGTTGCTGATTGTTGAAAAACAAATCTCTAACTTCTGGCTGGCTTTATAATGCCTTTTTTCTTCATGTTTTTGAAATTTTCCCGTATCAAATTTTAGAAAGGTGCTTTCCCTTAACGACTCTTTCATATTGCACTTACAGCAGGGCGTCCAACTAACATCTAGTATCAGCCATAGTTAATCAGTTTATTGGGTTTGATATTTATGATTTGTCGATCGAAAATAAGTTGTTACTTGTAGGCTTACCAGAGAGCTACTAAACATTCTTACATTTTGTGTAGTTGGTGATAAACAAGCTTCATTGCAACCTGGGAAGAAGTTTATGTGCCACTTGTTGGTGAACAGTTTGATGGCGGAAGGGAGCTTGGAGTCGGCTTTAGAGACAGCTGTACAACATCAAATAAGTGAATATTGTGGAGAGAATGATAAGGTACCACGTTGAAATAGATTTACACAGCAACAACAACCGTTTTACTGCTTTCTTCCCAGCATGGCTCTATAATATCCATTTGACATGATCCAGAGCATCTTTCACTTGCCAAACCCCTCCTTCTCATGTCCTTCTCCAAACACCATGCCCATGTCTTTCTAGATTGCCCTAAACCGATTCCTATTCAGAACCCATCTAGCAGGATTTCCAACCCACTGCTGAACATAAGTATGTACCACCTTAGCTTGACTGGCTCATTCTCGAAAACTTCTCAAAACCAACCTCAGATTGGTTAGACTATTTATGTAATATGTATGACTTAGCGGAAGGGCAGCGAGTCACAATGAGGGGGGCAGTCATTTAGTAGATAGTCCAAAAGGCTGACAAGACAGCAGTCAGAATACTTTCTTACCAACATAAAATAGGATCAGCATTTTGTTTCCTGATGGCTCGATCCTATCCATTTGACATAATCCAGAGCAGCTTCACTAGTGAAACCCCTCCTTCACATATCACATTTCTCCCTCCATACACCATGCCGATGTCTTTCTAGATTGCACCTAAACCTATTCAGAACCTTTCTAGCTGGATTATCCAATCCACGGCCGAGCACAAGTCTGTACCAGCTTAACTGGCTCATTCTCAAAATCGCCTCAAAAATCAACTTCTGGTGATTAGACTGCTAATATTAATATATATGACTTAGTGGAACGGCAGAGTGTCACAATGGCCAAGAAGATGGTAGTCAGAATAGCTGAAAGGTAGATAGTCCAAAGGCTGACAAGACAGCAGTCAGAATACTAGTTCTTCCCAGCATAAAATAAGATCAGCATTTGGTTCCCCGATTGCTTGATTCTCTATCCATTTGACATAGTCCAGAGCACATTCACTAGTAAAACCCCTCCTTTGCACGTCTCCCTCCACACTCCGTGTCCATGTCTTTCTAGGTTACATCACTTTATGTTTTATTGTTGGCGATAAACTTTTTTCATTGAAAAGTGTGAATAAAACTATGTTAAGTGTTCAGAGTATCTCTAGAGTTTCACGAAAGCGAGAAACCAAACAATGTTTTCAGCAAATCTAACTTGATTTGTGCATAACTTCTTGTTTTTGTAGACTTTGAACACAGTTACTCTCAAATCTATAATTTAATGAAGAGAAACTAGTAGTTATGATTTTCCACAGAAATGCAAATTACAATCGGAGGTTTTCAAATATGTTTGACACTACAACTAAATATCTATAAAAATTTTAGACTTCAACGATTGAAATTATATGCCATATGGAATATATAAGATTCTGAAGTTAAATACGGCGACACATTTCAGACAGCTTAAAGACTATTATGCAGTTCTGGTTGATAGATTTTTTTTCTGTCTTTCAGTCGACTGAACTATCGGGATTTTGCCCCACTAGTTTATTAACAATAAACGAAAAATTTCAACACTGCATGAGGCTTTATCAAGCTTCAAGTGAGAGACTTTTTAAAAGTTCATTTGGGTATTTTGTCGGATGACCAGTCAAGTACTGCATGTTGCTCTGCGTAATCAGGATTGAGGAATGTCTCATCCTCGCCTGATCCGCCTGAACCAACCGCAAGTAAGCACTGAACTCTAGTCTAGTGCTTGGATTATGTGAGGATGGTTATTAATTATTTATTAACATCGCAGTGTCAAAGTGGTTAAAGTGGCAGAGCCACAAAAACAAACGAAAGACAAGAATGTTATGATGACTTTATACAGATTGTGGAAAGCTGGCAAAAATATTGATTAGTTTGAACGAAAAACTTAAAATTGGCAAACTTACCTTTCAAAGTAGATATTCCCCAGCAATTGCTGTTTTAGAGTTTTTAATAGTTGCACCATCGATAAAAGAATTAATTTCTGCATCTGGCATAACGCCAAAGCCAACGCCAAAGGCAAGCCAGGATGTAGTTGCAGTACTAGTGGTGTGTTGAATTTACACAACGAGAATGGCGTCAAGGTGGTTGTTTTGTTCTAACCAAGCATTGGGTGGTACAAACCAGCCAATCAGAAAATCGGAACGCATACAGTGTATAGAAATTGAACAATAACAATGACACATTTCATACTGTGTAAATCACTCACTGGTGTATATAATACTTTTATGTTCCTCTGTAATAGGCTGGTAGTACCGAAGCCAAGGATAAAACGGCAGATACTCCTCTTCTTCACCTGGTGCAACAGCTGTTGAAGACCTCATCAAGTCAAGTACTGGCTGAGTTTAAGGAGCTTTCTCTCAAACCCCTAGTGCTGCAGTGGCCCTACACCCCACCCCCTCGGGCAATGAATGTGGCATTGTTGTTAAAGCTGCAACGGATACTTCTTGGAAGTTTCTTTTGTGATGATGAGGACGAGAGGCCCTGGTACCTAAACAAAGGTGAATAGTCAAGCTGGCAGTGTTCTCATTATTATTTAAGGAGATCAGTTTCAATGCGCAAAGTCTCCCCGTTCTCTCCTACAAACTGATGTACGAAAAGCTCAAGCTACGAATTTGGAACTCTCCCATGCTATACCAGATTTACACCAGTCTTCAGCTTTTAAAGTTGTTTAATATGTATTTTTTAAACTTGTACTTTCTATTTAGATATTATGAATCAGTACAAAATATTTTTTGAAAGGCTAGTACTTGTGTCAGTTGAATGACGCAGCTTTTAGTTACAAATATAGTCTGTCTTATTGTCCAAGAAAAAAATCGTTCTTTTCCCTTTGAGCGCAATAAACATTATCTTTTTAAGACCTAAAACTTATAGGGAAAAACAAGGGGTGGGGAATGGCATAACCCGTATTCCCCAAAACACAATACATTAACTCAGCAGATTTCTTTAACTTAATTTTTTTGAAAAGTCGTGGAATTTGAAAATGCATTTTCCAGGCCTGGCAAAGTCTTGGAATTTAGGGAAAAAGACCAAGGTTATGGAAAAGTCATGGAATTTTTTATTGGTTGTGGTTTTGTTTGAGAAAACGTATGCTCTTGAAATTAGCTACGTGATGAAATCGTATTGAACTAAACAGATTCATTTATTTTTTAAGTGTTTGCTTAAGATCAAGATTGTTACACTGTCAGTGTCGAGGAGGTGTAATTAGCATGTAAAGTTGAATTAAAGTGTGAGTAGCTTTTTTGTTGAAGTGGATTCTTTGGTTTTTCGATATTTGTGAGTCATGGAAAATGGCATTTGGTCAAGGAAAAGTCTGGGAAAATTCATGGAATTTCATTCCTCGTTCTCACTGTGAACCCTGATTTAGCTGAATGAAAGTCTGGTTTTGGAAATAATTTCACACTGTTGAATTTATTATCTTGCAGGGGGTGAGGGAAAACCTCTAAACCAAAGGCAGATTGGAGCAGCTATGCTTCTACAAAAATACACCGCCTTACTCTGTGCCCATGTTGGAGAGGTTTTACCAGTTGCATCGTCTTTGGCCACAAACGGTCCGAGGTATAAGAGATCATTCTTTTTCCTCATTTGAGCTGTTATACAATTCTAACAACAATTTCTACCGACAAACACACAATGATGTAGTTGTAATGAGGAATGTAAATGTACCAATCACTTGCCTCAAGTTTTTTTCATTTGAGGCAAAGGGTGTGTTTCGGAAATGGGCTGTGAGCTGTAATGACCCAAGGTGCATTTTATTTTTTTCTAGGTATTTTGTGGCAGCCTCGCAGATTATACAGAAAGAGTTCACTGGTGTTCTTTTACCTGAGCTACTAGTGGCAGTTGTGCTTCTACAGACGTGCTTGTCAAGTGTCATAGACACTGTACAAATTGTGCCACTCCTCGGGGGTCTATTGGATATGCTGGACAAGTTCAACCAGCTGGCACCGGGAGCAGAGAAAGAGGACGAAGAAGATTTGACTTGGCCAGGAGGCATAGGTATACACCAGATACTATAATAGCAATGATGATGATGATGATGATGATAGTGATGGTAAAGGTGAAGATGATGATAACAAGTATGATTTAGATTGTGATAAGATTTTCAAGGGAGACATTTCATAGGTGCTGCGAGCCAATTTAAGTCAAATAATGTTGCTAGTGTTCTTATATAAAAAGCCTTCAGTCAATCATGGCCATTATGCTGTCTGGCATTTAGGGCGGCAACAAAAGGCACTCCACTCTTGTCTGCTTTGGTCAGCTTCTGAACAGAACCCCAATTTGTGATGGGGGGTCTTGAGCTCTACTCCAACAGTTCGACGCCAGGTGATCTTTGGTCGCCCTCTCTTCCGTTTCCCCTCTGGGGTCAAGTGGAGAGCTGTGTGAGATATGTTGTTCGGCTCTCATTACATGTCTGATCCATCTCCACTGCCTTCGCATAATGGTGGTGCCCATGCTGTCTTGGTTGCAACGGGCAAGAAGATGTAGATTGGAGATGGTCTTGGGCCAGAAAACGCGTAGAAAAAAGCCTCAACGTTTTATCATTATCATTTCTGTTGTTATCAGTAGTTTTACTACTACTTCTACTCCATTTATTTCTAACGTGTTTCCCTCTATCCTTACACTTTAATATTCAACGGCTGCCAATCTTCCAGATGCTTGTAGAATTCCTAATACTGCTCCTAATACTGAGGATATTCA
>JAOBRD020381287.1:4783-36963 GCA_027575215.2 Hydrozoanthus sils
TTTTCCACCTCCTGGCTGAAACATATGTCTTCTACCAGTGTTTTCCAGCTCCTGGCTGGAACATAGGTCTTCTACCAGTGTTTTCCACCTCATCCTGCTCTTTGTTGTTCTCTTGCATTCTGTCCATGTGATGTTTTTCGCCTTCAGCTCTGCCTGCGTGTTCTCCTCCAGCTCTGTGTGGGGTGCCCTCTCTTCTGTCTCCTTTGTGGATTTCACTCTAGTGCAACTTTGGCGATGCTTCCATTTTCTTCCTTAGTGTGTGTTCGATCCATCTCCTAGATCTCTTTAGCGGTGGCCAGTAGTTCCAATGATTCTTGTTCAGATTCACAGCGCATGGCACTAACGGTCCGATGTGGTTTTGTTGCAGTTAAAAGCAAGGTGTACTATCTGAACATGCGCATTACCAACCGCGCAGGCGTACCAATTAAGGTGATACCCTCGGATAACATCCCCAAAGAAGGTTTGCCGGTCGGTAAGAACCTGATAGCTCAGGTAAAGAAGAAGGTCGGCTCACCCATGCCGATAAAATTGAGCGTAATTGATGCCACCAACCCAAGCAGACAGCTATACATTAATTCACTGAAGAGTATCACTCTGACACCGACCGGGAGTGATTCAACTAGTCCTGTGCCTCTGGACATCAAGGACACTCGTAAGAACTTGAAAACTCGTTTATACGCCGTTAAAATTTGATAAAGGCTAACTTGTGATTAGAACTCAAACATTTTCGACTAAGAAGTCATTATCTGGCTCCGGTTCTACGAAGCCTGGATAAGCTATCCGCTGAATAAAAGCTAACTGTCATGACTAATAAATCAAAGATGGTTTTACTCTTTGTTGATTTCTATACCCCTAGTTGTTAAGTGAGTAGAAGGCTCCTAAAACAATGGTTTAAATGGTATCAAACAACTTTTGTTAAATTTTTATTGCTGAAAATAGAAAGCACTTATCTGCAGATACCTTATCCAGGCTTCGTACAACCAGGCCCTGGAATATATGTAAATTTCCATATACTCCTGATGATGACTTCTTAGTCTGGAAAGTTTAAACAATTTAGCTGCCGTGGATTTCTTCATCATTTGGGTACGTTATTCCTCTTGGGGTATGTTGTTTCCACGTCTTTTGGATCTTCTTGCTTAGTTTTGGGGGTTCCTAAAACATATTTCGGCCCTTGAAAGCCATCGTCAGTTTTAGGGCCCCAAAAACTAAGCAAAAGATCAAAAAGACATTGAAACAAGATTTCCCAAGAGGAATAAAGTACCCAGATGACGAGTTTTTAACAGTTTATAATCACAAGTTAGCCTTTGTCAGCTTTAATATTTCTATACGCATTATCTTGCCACCTTTGACGAACAAGTAGAGCTAAACATGATTTTTTTGTTGTTGTGTAACCGGCGAAAGAATAATTTTCTATACAGAGTTAGATTTTGTAAGATGCTGAGTTTTTTTCCCAGATTTTATTTTCATAATGGCCATGTTGGTGCTCTCTAACAAAAGAATTTCGATGATTTCTTTTGTTAAGGGGGTCAACATGGCCGCTTCCTCGTCACACGTTGTCTTTGGCGCCTTTAGGGAATGACTGCACCCAAGAATAGTATATGCCGAAAGATTATGCTCTTGAATTAACGTTGGAAACGTTCGTAAAGGATTCATGTAAATTTTTTAATTAAGTGCATTTCTTAGAAAAACAAACAACACAAATCAAATATAGAAGTTAAGCCCTATCAATCAAAAATAAAGAAGTCGTGAATTTTTATGCTGCCGAAGTGGGTATTCCCTCTACTCAACTCACATTTTAAGATATATAGTATTTGATTGATTTGGTAGACAAAAATTCGAGCTAAAGGTATTAAATTTAGAAGATTTGGTTTGGGGACAACATAATTAGCCCCTTGTTTTTTTCGTCGGGGTACGATCATCCCCTTAATTCTCGAAAACGTGTGTTGACGTGAATTCTGTTTAATTTTGTTTTAGCTGAGGCAGTGCGCCAGTATTATTTGAGTATGCAGTTTGCAAACTATGCTGGGATGCCTGTGTTGATCAAGAGCAGTGACAACAACCCATCAAGTGGGTTCCAGGTCCCAAAGAACAAGATTGTGCGGATTACAAAGACTGTTACCAACCTGAACCCGGTCATTTTTTCTGTGGTGGATATGCTTACAAAGCAAAAGCATATGTACTTGAATAATCAACCCAGTCTGATCCTGGCGCCCCAGAATGAGCGGGGAAAATGGGAAAAAACAAACGTAACACTGATGTGTAAGTGTATTAATGGAACTTGTAGAGATATGCTTGCTTCCAGACCTTGTTTTATCAAGTGGTTTTAAATCAGCCGATAAAGAAACCATGCCTTTAGTTTTTGATCGCTTTGTAGAGATTGTTTTTGTTTTTGAATTTTTTCATCTTTAATAGGAATTGTTGACCATTTTCGCCTGCGTTTTGTCGCGAGATTGTACTCGCTTTAATAATGAAGACTGGTGGCTTAACCCTGAATAAATACACTTCCTAAAATCCAATTCAAAACGCAACAAAGGAAGAAGACAAAGAAAAAGTTTGTATTAGCAACTCTTCACCCGTTCTACCCCTACCAGTTTATAAAAATTTACGTTTTCCTAACATAAAACGTGCATAAAATGTCATTTTGTAAAGAAAAATTGTATCTGATCAAATAAGATAAACGTTCGAAGATGAAAAGCGAAATTCTCCCTAAAGTTATTACATGAAATATAGAAATCCTAGTTAGAAGAATTCATCATTTGTGGTGTTATGGGGTGAAAGGGTTAAACATGTATCTCCATCGACTTTCTGTTGCTGTAGTGATCTGACTGATAGCATGTTTCTTGTTCCATACTAATCTCTAAACAGATATGAAGCCACCACCACTCCCCAAGCCAGACACGTACTCGATCGTTTTACAGGTGGCAAACAGGGCAGGAAAAGAGGCTGTGATAATCCCCGATGACAATGACCCCCCAGAGGGGATCACGGTAAAGCCGAGGACCACGGTACAGATCCAGAAGCAGATGTCTTCCTCCACCCCGGTGACGTTCACTGCCGTGGACTCAGAGACTGAGGAGAATCTGTTGATTAACAAGAAGCAGGAATACACCGTGACTCCATCTGATAAGAAAAAGATTGTGCAGCTGTTTTTAGAACCTGGTAAGCTTCTGGCGCCATTACAACTAAAAGATTGGTCTTTAACAAGCTTTGGTTGTGTTGTCGAACTCTTATAATACTAAGTGTAATGTTCCACTGCTCCAACAGGGTCACACAAAATTTCATCGGTAACCAAAGTCTGTTGACAGCTATTTTTTTTAAAAACCACTGTCGTAAGAATGGCACAATGTTTCCATTATCAAGAATAAGGGTATAGAGTGGAGAGCACGGTTTGTCGGCCGCTTTTATAGGGCCGAAGAGTTGATCATGAATATCTTTTTTGGAGTTTCTTTGCCTGAACAGGAGCAACAGACCACTTGCATTTCTTGATTCTCCACAAAGATGCTGTTTTGTCGATCTAGACGGAAGTTGAATGATAATGGTGAAGATGATGATGATGGTGATGATAATGATAATGGTATTGTTAATGATACTGATGATGATGGTAATGATGATGATAATAATGGTGTTGGTGAGGATGATGACTTCTGGAAACATGCCAGATACTCTAAAATGTTTTTTTTACATATACATTTATGAATTCCTATTTCAACAACTCTAATGGAAAAAAACTCTTTTTTCTCTTCAGGCCAAGGAGTTCAGCCGCGTAAGTATTTTCGTCACACTAATATAAGACAACTCCAAGACGTACGATGCCTGTAAACCCAGTAAAACCTTCAAGAGATGAACACAAAGTCATTTTTCTTTATCTACAGCAACATACCTCAAAGTAAAACCTTCCACACCCTATTTTGCAATGCTTAACATTGTTTTCAGTTAAAACCTCTGTAGCTTAAGTTAGAAACTATGTTTAATCATAGTTGTAAGCGTTGCGCTTAAGGCATCTGGTTGGACATGAAAAATCAGCGGTTTGCACATACTAATGATATGGGGACAGCAAGTAAAACGGCATTAAGGTTTAACAGGTCAGTAGAAACTAAAGCCTGTATGCTTTATCATGTTCATTAACTGTGCAGAATTCCAAGGTACGTGGGTATAGCGTTGGTCACTAGAGGGAAGCAATCGTTAGCTTAAAGGGTATTGTTTAAGAATAGATGTCAAGAAAGGGTAAAAACATAAATTCTTGTTCTTACAAGCTTTTCAAGGTACTCTTTAAGACTTATTTATATTGACACACTATGAATGACCTTTTATAGATATTCTCTACTTTTTCTTTATACAGAGAAGCCAACAGTTGTCCCAGAATTCTACTGGTCATTTAGGGTAATTACCAATGACAAAGTTCCTGGAAATCCTGAATTCACGAAGCATGGTAATGTCCAAATAGATGATGGAGGCCTTCGACTTGATGGTATCACTGCATACCTGGGCGCGGAGATCGATAAGCAATCGCCCTTATCGAACCCTGAACTCTACACTTCTGGTATTACCATTGGCATCAAGCTTAAGTTTGACAGCAAGGTCGCCGAGTATGAAATACCAACGTATGTTCTTGATACTGGTGCCAAGAGCATGAAATCGCGTGGAATATCACTCTATATCCTGGACAAAAAACTTGTGTTTGAGTTAGCTACCTCCTCCACTTTGTTTAAGGTACGACAAGTGTTGTCACAGCTTTCAGCTTTCACTTCGTGTAAAGGACACAAAAATTTGAACCAATCAAAATAGAGATGAAGCTTACCCCAACCTTGCATCAACCAATCCCAAATTTACACGAACCGCAGTTTTCTTTCAGCTTTGTTTTGTTAAGCTGCCATTGAAAATAAAATTCAGGCAGGTTTCAATAATGTTAAACAACAACATCTTCTTAAATGTACTTAAACTCAATGTCAATAGATGTGTAGCTTGCTATGAGTTTCTCGATAAACCTGAAGAGCAACTATGACAATTTCAAAGAAAATACTTTTTCCAAATCTTTTCGTACATCAAATTTTAGAGTGAACCAACATTTCTCTCATCTTGTTAATTTTACTAAGAATGACAACATGTACAATGTTCTATTATTCAAATCTGTTAAGCTATTAACTTTAGAAGCTCAAAAGGTTTTTTGGATCGTGTCTTATCTGTGCTACCATTGGTTGTAGGTTGAGGCAGATGCACCAATCGGAAAGTGGTTTTACGCGATCTTTACATGGAAACCAGGCTCCGGACTTGCAATGTATCTGGATGGAAAGTTGAGCTTCATAGATAAAGGTGGTCTGGGACACGGTGAATATAAACTACCGGACCGGGAAGAAAACCTTGTGATTGGTCGAAACATTGGCGGTCCCGGCGCCTATTATGCCGAGTTCTTGATTGGACAACTGGTTGTGTTTAAACAGCATCTCCTCCCCCCAGGGGTTCTTGTGGTCTACAAGTATTATGTGAATAATCGTAAGTGAAATAAGGGTTTAGTTTGATGGTCTGGAGTATTCCACTTAGCTTCAATCATTATACAAAATATATGTACTTTTCATGTCTGTTAGATTTTACATACATAATTTAGTTCTTCTTGATTTTTCTTCCTCTAAAGAATGGTAACAGGTTGACTATTTTTTTCTACTGCAGCATCAAAAAAATGACAAAGGCCGTTGTCATCCATAACATGAAAAATACATTTTCTATTCTAGATTACGTAAACTTGCTCAATCAGCAAAATTCATAACATTTTCGATTCAGAAATTCCATTAATAGTAACACTTCTACTACTTAACACTACGAACTAGTGCTAGTGTAACTTATCAATAATACTTCCACTAACTAATAACACTTTTGCTAATTAATGACACGGTGCAGTGGTCAAACGGTTAGCGTGTTCGACTCGTAATCCTAGGGTCACGAGTTCAAGCCCCGATAAGACCACTGTGTTGTGTCCTTGAACAACCTGACTTTGTTGCAGTCGACTTAGCTGTATAAATGAGTACCAGTTCTGCTGGGAGCTAATCTACGATTGATTAGTGTCCTGTCTAGGGTGTGTCAAAGACTCTCATTCGCTTAACACTACAGAAACCGGAGATAAGTGCCCGCCCTATGAGGCACTTAGGCTCTAGAAAGGATTTAGCTTAGCTTAGCTGATTAATGATATGTCTTCTAACTGGTATTACCCTTTCTCCTTTACAGCCATTGTGCAGCCTACCAAGCTTTACTATGCCATCCTGAAGGTGTACAATTTCCTCAAAACCAAAGTTAATTTAGAATCGAGCGACAATCAACCATCTGGCGGTTTTACAATAAACCCGAGATCAATTGTCCAAATAAAGAAGAAGCTAAAAAATCCGGAGCCATTGTCGTTCCATGCTGTCGAGTCGGCTTCTGAGAAGATGTTAGTACTAAATGGTCAGCGGAATATCAAGGTGACGCCGGGCCAGTTTGAGATGGGTCAGCCAATGATTGTTTATGTTAATGATACAACTCCAGGTAAGTTCGCTCGTTGTAAAATAGTGAGAAATTTTTTTTTTCACTGAACAGTAAGCAGAAGCCCATTTGTTAGACGATACTTTAGTCAAAGAAGGTAAAACTGTTGGAATTTGCATTGCGAAGAGATAAAAAATTATTGGAAAATTTGGATTTTTAACTATAATAGCATCACTTGTTAGAGAAGCGAGAAGATTCGCCATCTGTTGTAGGAAATAAAATTGCATCTGATGTATTGAGAACTAATATCTGACTTCTATAAATACACCGTGAGTCTGCTGTGGAGTTTTATCAATTTTGTTTGCGTGGCGTCCAATGAAGACTGAAAACATGCACATGTAGATTTCGAAGAGCTGTAAGTTATTGTATTTGCAAGTTTTAAACTTCAGATTTTCATATGTAGTATGAAAATATAAATAGATAAAATGGTGAGATTGTCCGGGTAGTGAGTGTAGTCCTTAGAAGGATTGCTGATGTTTGTAGGGTGCTGGTAAATGTTGACATCTGTTCAAAGGAGTCCGTCCTAAGTTAGTAAACCAGCTTTTCAGTTTCTGTCGTTGAAAATAGTTAGTACTGTAAGTCAAACATTGTGCCGATTCCAAGTTTATCGTTACGTTCCTTTGCTGCTTTTCTTTCAGAGGAGCGCCCTAAGGTGTTGTACTACATGACGTTGCATGTGACGAATAAAGCCCAAAGTGAAGCGCTGTTATTGTCAAGCGATAACCACCCCGCAGAAGGCCTTTTGATCAAACCCAACAACAAGATGGAGGAAGTTGTCCCTAAGGAGCTGGAACATCCAACAAAGGTAGTGTTTCACGCGGTGGACCCTGCCACGGAAGAGCGCATGCTCATTAATGGCAAACCAAGTCTCAGTGTTGCCCCAAATAAGGAAAAAGATACTGCGGTAGAGGTTGTCATTTCTGGAAGTGCTAAAGGTGGAAAGATAGAGCCTGTGGAGCCAGGTTAGCTTCTTATAATAATAATAATGATAATGATAATAATAATAAAAATAATAATAATAATAATAATAATAATAATAATAATGATAATACACTACAACTACTACTACTATGACTACTACCACTACTACTATTTCTACTACTACTACTACTAATAATAATAATAATAATAATTATAATAATAATAATAATGATGATGATGATGATAATAAAACAATAATAATAATAGTAACAATAGTAATATTAATAACACTAATAAAAATAATAATAATATGATAATAATGATAATAATAATAATAATGTGAATAATAAATGGCAATAATTACAATTTCATTTATGGTTTATTATTGTTCATTGTCTAAGCTATTCTATTCTCTACTGTTGTCTATTTTCAGGATCAGTAGATACTAGATACTTTTTATTTTATTGCAAAATATTTGTTTAACTATTCAAAAATAATAATACTAACAACAATGATGAACATAACGATGTCCTTCAGCAACTGCTGTAGTTCTATAGTTCTGCTACACTATATGACTATTTATTCAAATCAGATATAAAGAAACTCAATAAGAGATTTGGGCAATGACAATTAATGACCACAACGTGGAAATGCTGTCGAATCTTTAACTAATTTTCAAGGCTGCGCATTTGATTGATAAAATCATTTACCCGTACATTCCCATCTTCAAAGTTACATTCATTAAAGCGCAACATGTCCGTTGTTCTTCAGTTCCTACAAGTTACTACTGGGGTTTCAAGGATGTGAAAAATGGATTTGTCGAAGGCAGTCCTACATACAAAGCCAATGGCGGTGTGGTAGCTGGTGAAGGAGGACTTGTCTTCGATGGTAAGACCAGCTGGCTGGGCGCACGGGTGGGTAAAGCCGACTGTCTCCTAGACCCAGAGAGATGTGACAAAGGATTCGCCTTGGGTGTTATGTTGAAGGTGCCACCGGCAATTAAGGATTATAGCGATGCTAGGTACATCATCGACACAGGAGCACATAGTGAGAACACACGAGGCATTTCTCTTTATACAATCGGCGGGAAACTGCATGTCATGTTTGCAACCTCTAAAAAGATATGGGAGGTTAGTATAACTAATTTTTGCTTGCAAATATAAGAGTGAAAAAATAAAGTAGAGCAATCCCGCAAGTAGCAGAGCTTATTGAGGCGGGAAGCTTGAAAGATAGAATTTATAATTTTTGTTTCTATACACTTATTAGCTGCGTGAATTGTATACTTTGAGGGAAAAAATTGTAAAACTGCTCTCTCTTTCATTGTGCAGGTAACCGATGACCCGATATACAACGCATGGTTTTACTTGCTGGTCACATGGTCAGAGAGTGACGGCCTGACGATGTATTATAACACAGAGCTAAAAGCTAGTGATATATTTGGTGAAGCTTCTGAGAAGAGTCCAAGACCAATCGCCCCTGAGCAGCTTAATTTGAATATCGGACGCAATGTAAATGGCGAGGTGAATGCGTTTTATGCGACGTTTAACATGGCCTCGTTTGCCGTGTTTGATGAATATATACCAACTCAACAGATCAACGCTATCTATCAGTACTTCAAGATCAGAAGTAAGTCCTACTTTCTGAACTGAAATGAGTTGTGATAAGCAAATTTACAACAATTTAGCCAATCTGGTAATCTTTTAATTGACTGCAACAACAAGATGAAGACCTAAACTTTCATCCACAATTCCAAGAGTCCCAACAATAAAAAATTGCTCCTAAAACGGCTGGAGAGAATCTTTAGACTTCAAATTTGTCATTCACAGCGTTTTAGGACAAGGAGGAATTTCGCTAACTGTGGCTTCCTCTGAGCATCTGTTAACAGTGTTAGGTCCGCAATGTATTATGTTAAAACATACTACAGCCGCCATCTATTTTGGAATGGTCGTGACGTTTTTCCTACTAACTTGAACATCTTTTTGTTAAAACAAACAGAAGGATGGGGAAAAGAAATTTTAACTTTCGTTTGCTTTATTTCTACCTTTTACCCTTTTAGGACCTAACAAACTTGGATCAAAGTTTTACATCATGCTTCGAGTGGCGAATTACCTCAACCGAAAAATTGTTCTGAAGCCCGATGATGGCTTCCCGCCTCAAGGCTTCCCTATTAATCCAAGAGTTGTAGCGCAAATCAAGAAAGAAGTTCCCAGGCCCTCGCAGGTTTCATTGTCAGCCTTTGACCTAAATGGCCAATCCTTGAGTTTGAATGGAGAGGGAAGCTTTTTAGCCACGCCCTCGGCTTCACCACTTGAATTCATCAAGCTTGAAGTGCGTGAGCCAGGCAAGGATTTCAAACTTTTTGGATAGATTGATAGATAAAGATAATGGTAATAAGTATGATGATGACAATAATGATATTGATGATGGTAATGGAACAAATGCAAATGCAGGCTAATTCATACTTATCTATTGTATATCTTGAGGTTTTATGACAACCAACTGACTCATTATTAACTAAAACAGAGAATGATGTGAGTGTGATACTTGCTAAAAAAACTCCCACTAACATGAATCGCTTCAAATTCTTGTTAACAGGTCAGACATCAGGAGTTTCGGGTGGCTTGTCTCAAGGTATGTACTTTGTTAGATCTTAGAGTATTTTCTAATTTTCATCCCTCATTTCTGTCACATTTCTATTTTAATGTGCAAGCAGTTTAGTTAAAGTCGTAGCCGTCATGTTTCACTTTATCTTAAGCTTTCAGAGAAGATATCTGGTTTTTGGTTTTAACTTAGGTTGAAAGAGAATTATCTGAATTACTGACAGTAACCTTTGGCGAATTTCAGGTAATGATGCGATTCTTTTTGGCTTTTTAGGTGGTAAATCCTCGACTGATGCAATCAAGTCACCACCTGTAATTCCAGCAAATTCCTGGATATTTTCAAATGCACAGAATGGTAAAATATCTGGAATACCAAACCTTGCAATCCACGGAACTATTTCTAATGTTGATGGTGGAATCGGCTTTGATGGTGCTTCCACATTTCTTGAGGGACAACTGCCGGCTACGAATTGTTTGATTGACCCTGATCAGTGCATCCAAGGGTTTTCTGTTGGAGGCAAGTTGAAGATTGATGAAAAGGCGATGGCTCAACCTGCTGCAAAGTACATCATTGACACTGGTGTGAGCGCCAAGATGAGGGGAATTGCTCTTTACCATATAGCCACTAGTTTATTCTTTGAGCTAACAACTACAAACGCCATTTTCAAGGTAAATTTTATGACAAATAAGTGTATTGGCTCTTGTCTCACACTTTTATTCATTCGCATCCTCAAAAGTGCATCAACCCAAAATTCCCATTATGTGAAGAATTTTCTTGACGTTATTTGTTTCGTGTTATTAACTTATTTCTTGGAAAAGATCTGGTATTTCAAGTATTAAAAAAATCATTAACACAAATTAATTTCATAATATCAAGTCATGGCGATTACCCTAACATTTACCTTTGCAACGATTATTTTTTTGCAGACATCCTTGCAAATAAGACCCGGCCAGTGGTTGTATTTCACAGCTACCTTCAGTCAGAAGTCCGGTTTGTCCCTGTTTATGGACGGGGGGTTGAAGAAACGTGACCAGCATGGCACCCCAGGAGGAAACTACCCCTTGAATAACCAGCAGCCTAACTTCTGCATTGGACGTAACGTAGGAAATGTTGGAACTGTGTACGCGCAATTTTACATGTCATCGTTCGTTACCTTCAAGGAACAGTTGTCGCCCCAAATGGTCAGCAAAGTTTATTCCTTTTTCTGGAGGCAAGGTGGGTTGAATTTGGGCGGTATTCCTTCTTTAAGGACTAAAAATTCCAATTGTCTTGATTCCTAAAAGCTCGATAATCGATGTAAGTTGTGGCAGGTAGCTTGGCTCGGTGGTTAGGGGGGCGGATTTACATGCGGTAGTCACGGGTTCAAATCCCACTCTGACCACTGACTGGATTTGGCTTCGGTGATCCAAGAGTCAAATCCACCACACTTGTTAATAGCCAACTGGTCTGCCTTCAACCAGTTGGGTTTCTTAACTGTGCTTGTTCAGGAAACTTGACTATGACACTGAAAAGCCCCTTGGGGAGTTTTCATTACGCAAATTGTTATTATTTTTATTATTAGCTTGATCTCTGTAAAAGGAAATAGATTATCATGATATATGTTAATGATTTTGAAATTGTTCTTTCTTTCAAGGTGCAACTCCTGGCAAAACCTACTACATCGTTCTGCAGGTCAGGAACACTCTTGGTAGAAATGCCTTTGTTCTTCCAAGTGATAATCTACCTGCTCAGGGCTTCAAAGCTGTTGACAGGAAGATAACAGTCATTACGAAAACGCTGAAGAGTAGTGAGCCAATCAGATTCAGTGCTGTAGCTGCTGACGACCGTTCAAAGCTATTCTTGGACGATCTAGAGTATGTCTCTGTGAAGCCAAGCCACGACAAATCCAATGTGGTTAAAATCACTCTTACAGAAACAGGTAAAACTCCTAATGTTTCACTGAACAGGCGAACGCGCAGCTCTGGGTGACTGAACACGACGACAGAGTGACGATTAACTGACCGTGTTAGGCCTGGGCCGAATCGTTCAAAAGTTGATTGGCTCTATTGAGTAATCCAGGGTTAATTACCGTGAACACCAATATGTTTTGGAGTTAACTCAGGATTATTAAGCTTAGAGCACTTCGGTCCTATTCCCAAGTCCAGCATGTTCTGGAACAACTGGTCAATCATAGGTGTAGCCAGCGTTTTACAAAGATGAGGGGAGGAGGGGTGGGGACACACTGCGTCAAAGTGAGGGTGCTAACCAGAATTTCGCCACCTGTTGTGGGTTGTTAGGATAAAAATGGCTTACAAATGGGGGGAGGCCACGGGCACCCTAGGACTCCCCTCCCCCATGGCTACGCACCTGCCAATTATGAAAAAAAAATTGCGTTAAAATTGTTAAATTCTTTTGGAAAACGTTTTAGTATAATTGTATAGAGATTGTACTAAAGCGGTATGTTTGCACATTTGTTTATGTAAGAGAAGCCGTTCGAATACAGTTCAGTTACTAAGACTCTTGGATCTTAAAAGCAAAAATTGAAGTCATTGCGTTAGTACAAACTCTTAGCCTGTTAATTGAATAGTTAGGTAAAACTAATTTAAAAAAATAAAAATCTATATGTCTTAATTTACGGTAATTTTTGCGCTTTTAAGATTATTTTAAAATGAACTACAGCCAACTGTCACAAAAAAAATGTTATAGGATTTTAGAGGTAAGTTTTGCTGGCGTCTCTTTTCTAGGCGCTTCTGACTTGCGACCATGCAACGACATTGCTACAAACATCAACACAATATGAGCTGAAATTCCTATCTTTATAACAATGCAAAGGTTTTATTTTGAAATAGGTGCGGTTGTCCCAGGCGATGACGATAAGACTGAAGTGCTGCCGGACGTACCAGGTACTGCCTTAGATTTTGTTTCTCGCCTAAACCAAATAACTTTACCACATTCTTTTAAAAGAGAGGATCAGTTCATTCCTTTACCGATCTGTTTTACTTCAATTTCCTTCCTATCTTTACTTATTGTTTCATGTTGCTCTAAGTCACTTTCACAATCAGCTTCTCTATAAACGCATGTTCTATTTGATTCTGAATCCAATCCCTTGCACGTACCGTTATTTTAAACTTTCTTGCTTTCAACAGCCCCGCCAATAGCAGCCCGTCACTCGTGGACGCTTGCATCAGTATTTAACGGCCATGTTAATGGTGAACCGTCTTTACAAGTTCATGGCGCGGCTACAGTTGCCAGTGGCGCCTTAAAGTTCAATGGTGCCTCGGTGTGGCTTAGTGCGTCTCTAAACGCTGAGGATTGCTTAGTGAACCCCGATAATTGCCATTCAGGCTTGTCATTTGGAGCCAAGTTGAAAATTGACGATTCAGTGATTGCTGCATCTCAACAATACGAAAAGTATGTGTTTGATACTGGGGCCTTTAGTTCAGGCAAACGTGGTGTGTCAGTCTACGCGAAGAACGGGAATTTGTACGTGCTGCTGGCAACCAAAGACAAAACCTGGACTGTAAGTTGTTTGATTTATTATCTTATACGACTGTTCCTCAGCAATAGATGTCAGCAGGTATAGCAAGACTGAAATTAAGCTCTTTTTACGAGTAAATTGTTTTTATCTAGGTTTCACAGGTTTTATAAAGATATTTCTGGTTTTGCTTATAGCACGAAGAGAATCTTTTTAGGAAGAGCCTGTACCATTTTTAGAGTTTGGGAAAGAGTTGATGATCAAGTCAAAAGAATACCGGAAAATAAGTTCCTACTTTTGTAAAAAAAAGCGAAAAAATGGTGCATATCTCCTTTATAAAGTTCAGATAAGCTTCAGTTCTTTTGGAGTTCGCTATTTAACAGCAATATGTAGAGCATGAAGCCAAAACGAATTATCACTAGAGTTCTGTCGAATCCCGAATAAATTAGAATTTAAGTAGTGTTTAGTAAAATTCACGTTGAAGAGCACATGAAGTGAAAAATTTTCTTACTTCAGTGGACAGACCTTGCTAAATGAGGAATAGCGGTGAAAAAACTTTGTTTAAGTCTTTCATGTATCTTGAGATATTAACACTTAAAGTCTTCAACTGATGACATCATGAGTGAATCCGACAAATTTGCTTTTTTCTTAAATCTGCTGTCAATCCATAACCTTTGGATATATTTAAGTCAAAGTTGGGCTGCTGACGTATCTCGGGTAGATAGATAATTAGTCCAAGTTTGGCTCAAATTTATCAAACGTTTATGGGTTGGGAGCAGATTTTAAAAAATGCAGATTTGTTGGAACCACTCTTGACGTCATCAGTCGAAGACTTTAAATGTTAATATTTCAAGAACCGTAAAAGATTTTGACAAAACGTTTTCGCTGCTATTCCTCATTTACCAAAGTCTATCCACTGAAGCAATAACATTTTTCACTTCATGTGCACTTTAATGGGAGCCAGGTTTGGTTTGACATCCCTGTGTTGTTACCTTACAGGCTAGTTACAAGTTGCTTGGGAATAAGTGGTTCTACCTTAGTGCTGCATGGTTGAAAGAGAAAGGATTGATACTCTTCAAGAATGGCGTCAGAATGGCATCCGACTTACAGGGTAAAGCAGCTTCGGGGCTCCAGATTAATGGAGATGAATCAAACTTTGTATTGGGTCGCAGTACTACAGAAGCTAGGGCGAGCTTGTCGTCGTTTTTGATGGCGTCCTTCTCAGTGTTTGACTCGTACATTTCGGACTCTGTTATGCATTCTGTTTACTCGTTCTACTGGAGAGCTGGTAAGTGTCCTGCATGATTATCGTAAAGAGCTATCCGTGATAAATTATTTGTTGTACGATACAAAAACAATAAGATTAGATTGAGTTGACGAATATTGTCCCACACTTTTCAGGTCCGTCAAAAAATAACTTCATTAACCTTCAAGTTAAAAACATGGCTGGTCAGACTGCGCTTCTTATTCCAAGTGACCGAAAAAGCAGTCAAATCACGCAGATACCAAATGGGTACCGGATGGAGCTCAGGAAGCAACTCCATGGCGCCGAGGCTGTGACGTATCGAGCTATCGGCATTAACAAGGCTCCTCTTCTGCTGAACAATTTAAGAAGTATGACATTCAGCCCGGCTGTAACGAAGGATGCACCTTTTTCTTTGGTAATTTCAAAGAAGAAAATCGCAGCAGGTAAGCTCAAAGCATAGCCATGTGACCATTATGTTCGTAATGACACGAGCAGGATCCTACAGGATTCCCCTTCTTTTTGACATTTCGGTTAAGCCCTTGAAATGGATAAAAGTCGAAGACCTAGAAAGTAACGGGAAACAGTTCAAAGACTGCAAAATGAGTAAACATTCTATCTCAATTGTCAGAAAATTTTTAAGTGAAGCGTTTATTGACGGTGTTCGAATACCTTTATGCTTATACATCGGCTCAGGGGAAATATGGTCAGTTCAGAACACGATGTTTTGTGTTTTTCATGATGGCATTAAAACAATGAATGTTTCGCTAAAAATTAATGCCAATATTAACGTATAAATTTCGAACATGCAAGTGAATTAGAAAGAGTTTTACGAGGTACCATGTTCTTGTGTAGAAGTATACTCAAGGTTCGTACTACTCCTGAAATTCCTGGAAAACTCCTGGAATTTCTAATTTTCCTTCCAGAGTCCTGGAAAAATTCCTGCAAAAACAGTTATCTTCCCTGTATACCTTGAATATTCCTGTAATTTCGTGGAAAATATTTCAACTGTATAACAAACAAACCAAAACCTACTAAAGCATCTTGCTCGCAATTGTATATTTTGTATTTAGAATAATTTTCTGGAAGTTTTTTTCTTGGGATTTGGGTCATCTTGCGTTTTGAAGGCTAGAGAACTATGTGATAGTTTTGGCGGTGTGGTTGCTCAAGTTATAGTTGATATTGTTTTGCTTTTCACCGACAGAGAAGTAGCGGTTGGGTCCTGGAAAAATTATTTTGCTACCCAGGAAAATTCTGTTTCAAACTGAATGTTAACCTGTACTCCTCCATTAGGTGCTATAACTACAAACACAGGACAACACTACGTCAACCTGAACGTTATCAACAAGTCCGGCAAGACTGTCATCTTAAAACCAAGCGATAACAACCCAGTCTCGGGTTATATTGTGAAACCTGGCGATCCGTTGCCAATTCTTAAAACGACCATGGGAAATCAGCCAGTCATATTCAGAGCTCAAGATTCCAATTTGAACACCTTCCTGATCAACGGGAAAAAAGCAGTTGGGCTAAAGCCTATCCCGTCGCAAGGAAAGCCTTTTAACATGGAAATCAAAGCCATAGGTCAAGGTAAATGGTTCTATAAACTCGAGATGACTAGTTAACGATGTTGTCCTTGAGTGGCATATGTGTAAACACAACATATGACTCGAGATAAAAAAAATATATAATCTCTAGCATGGAAGTAAATCCTTCCTTTTCATCTATCTACGTTCGCACGCACGTCGTAAACCAGCAATGGCAGTAGAAGAGATCTACAACAGGACCTATGAATGTTATGCACATATGTTAATTAAATTTGTAAAAAGACCCAAAATTGTTTCAGAGAGACTAGTATTACAAACTGAAGTGGAAACCATAATTAGTATAATCAAAAAGTAGATGTGCGATATATCTTTAATTCGTTTTATGTGAAAAAACCTTCTGAATAAGTTGGATTATAGCCTCTTTCCTTCGTTTAATTCTTGCTTGATAACACAAGGACTACTCGAATAGTTTCAAAATTTTAATATGTTCCTTGCATACTTATTTTTATCATCTTTGTAACTTCTACTCAGGCTCTGCGAAGCAGTTCTATGTGAAGATGAAGTTATTGAACCATGTTGGGCATAACGTGGACATTGAGCCAAGCGATAAAACGGCTGTCAAGAAATGGGTTGTAAAGAAAGGATATGCAATGGTTATCACCATGGGAACGCTGAGCACCAATCCCGTCACGTTCATAGCACACTACACGGACGACCCAAAACACGCGGTGGCTATCAACGGTAAAACAAACATATTACTCAAGCCTACGGCTACAAAGACGACAGTGTACCCTTTGAAGCTTACAGACACTGGTAAGAAGATAGCAACTAGGGGAAACCTGGCAGCCTACTGTAATGAATTGGTCACTGAATTTAATAATGTTTGCTGTCAGTGTTGGTACTTTCAGCAAATACCGTGTTATGATTGGTTAATTGGTTATTGTGTTCCTAGCTCCAATCCGATGAAATAATTTTTACCCAAGTTCTACAAAACCAACGTTGGGCTTGCACAAGTTCATGCTATTAACTTCTTAAGATAACTTGATTGACAACCTAAATTTGTTTGAGCCGAATTACATAAGAATATAGTTTATGCTTTGTGCAGCTAACTCAGTTGATATATTTTACTTCCAGTTGCGGGTACAAAGAAAGGACTCATACCAAAACCACGTAAGAACTCTTTTTCTAAGCATTCAAGATTGACGAAGTATTTTTTTCTTTTTATATGTATAGTGAACTTAAGTAAATGTTTGAAAGTAAGTGCTCCACAAATTGAATGTTCAGATAAAATTCTGCGGGAATAGACAAGGACTTAACCAGTGATTTTGCTCTCCATGCGAGTCTCTGTAGCTCAGTGGATAGAGCATCTGACCGGTAACCAGAGGGATGTGGGCTCGATATTCCGTCCATGACTTGTGGAACACTTATATTTAACTTTACTATGAAGTTGCAAACTTCCATACCGAATCATTTCAAGATTAAATAAGTGTGTTTGTAGTGCTTCAAAGAATCACTATTTTAGTATTGTTTAAACTGTAACAAACTAAACAAGCAGGTTTACATTTGTAAAGTTATAGTAAGCTTTAGTATACAGCTACAAAGTAATTTAATTTCGAGCTTGAAGAAAACAAATTGAAGTTGTTTTCCCTAATTTTGTAGACCCAAAGCCATCGTTGTATTATCTTACACTGAAAGTTGACAACAGAGCTGGGAAGAAGTCAGTCATTGCACCAAGTAAAACTGCACTCAAACAAGGGTTCCATATTGGTACGGGCTCAGTCATGCAAATAACCAAGGAGCTGCCGAGTCCCGAGCCCCTTTTATTAAGGGCTTTTGATCCTGACACCAAGAATTCTTTGCTCATTAACAACAAACAGAGTATCATTGTCGCTCCAAGTCCTTACCTGGATCAAGTAACTGAAGTCTCGCTGACAGTTCCAGGTAAACTCTACACCCAGTTTAAAAAATTGATTTAAGGATACTGGTAAGACGCATTATAAAAGAATTTGACGCTCTTAGAGATTTACTGGATATCCTTTCTGCGATTTTTTTTTCGCTTTGTGATCACGAAGGCCGTTATACAGAGTAAATATTTTTTCACAATTAAGTTCCATCCAATGCTTTTTCAAATGAGCTATAAAATTCCTAGGGTTTATGAGTGCTGAACATTTAGGAAACGATTAAATCTAAATGACTTATACTTTGTAGAAATATAATTTTCCAAAATGCGGCTTTTGTTTTCGTTAGCGTTTATAGAATCAGACGTAATCACGTTGGTAAAGAGTTTTATAACATATTCTGGGCAGCTACGTTTGAACAACGTTTTAGCCGCAATTCTGCCTTTGCTTGCATGTAACAAAATACTTTGACTGAGTTCACTACCTTGCTGTGTTATAAGCGCTTCTTACTGTTGTTTTCAGACGGCTCCTCGTCCGTACCTTTGAAATACATCACCATACTGGCACACAACAAGGCGGGTAGAATGGCCAGAATTATTCCTAGCCGAGGTAGACACGGCGGTTATCTTGTTCCCGCCAATTCGTACATGAAGATAGACATTATTGTCAGAGGAAAGCGACTTCCGGTTCCAATTAATTTCCACGCTGAAGATGAGGAGACTGAGACCAGGTTTCTGCTTAACAACCACGATTATCCAATCGCTATCCAGCCCAGTGAGGACTCAGGTCTTATTACCAACATGACTATTACAGCTAGAGGTGAGAAGCACAGTATTTTCAATGATGACCATGTTGGTAATGATGATGATGACGAAGATGATTGTTGTGTTGATGGAGTCAGTAATGATGGTCATTTTGGTGATGACAATGGTTACGATGTTGGTGATAGTGATAGATAAAGTAGTGATGAAGTTAGTGATAATGACCATGTTGACGATTACGATGATGGTGATAATGATAAAGTTAGTAATGATGACCATGTGAATGAAAACTATGGTGGTGATGATGGCTATAGATATGTTGATGGAGTTAGTAATTATAGTTGTGTTGATGATAGCAATAACTATGTTGGTGATGATAATACAAAAAACCCAGGTAATCCTCCAGCAGAAAGTGTCAAGCTTTTGCCGCTCAGTGGTCTATCGGAGTTCGACTTCAGTGTTACGTGTCAATCACGTTAGCCACTTGGTTATTGCTCTGCGGAGAATGGTGAGAGTAATAGAAATAAAATTGGGCAACCATCATGTACTTGCACAGGCTTGAAGGTGTGTTTATCTAATCACGTTGTTTGTTTTTCAATTTACTTAGCGCCGTCTGTGAAGCCAATCCATTCGTGGTCGATGATGACCTTTGCTGACGGGAAAATCTCTGGCAACCCCGAGCTACGATCACACGGCGAGTTCAGGTACAAAACGTTCTTACAAGAAACGAATACTAGTTGGATTAAAATCTCTCCAATATTGATTTGGTACTCTCACCTATACTTGGACGGTAAGCTTAAGTAACATCTCCATTCATTCATCCTGTTTGTGCCGTGGGGGCACACATAGGGCAATAGCACCCCCACCCCATCCCACCCGGTCTGGGTTTGCGCTCTGCTTGTTGCCAGGATCCCCACCCCAGTTCCTCACTTTCTTTGATTGCTGTTTTCCACCATGTTTGTCTAAGTCGTCCTTTGCGGCGCTTGCCATCTGGGGTACAAGTAAGAGCTATTTTGGGGATTGGCATCCGTATCTATACGAAGTATATGATCTCTTGTCCTATCCACGTCCATCTCCTTTCTCATGATCTCAGTGTCAGTTTATGGAA
This sequence comes from Hydrozoanthus sils, assembly GCA_027575215.2. Classification (NCBI taxonomy): domain Eukaryota; kingdom Metazoa; phylum Cnidaria; class Anthozoa; order Zoantharia; family Hydrozoanthidae; genus Hydrozoanthus; species Hydrozoanthus sils. The sequence goes on from JAOBRD020381287.1 coordinate 24,824, forward strand.
TAGGTGTCATCTTTTCTAGATCTTTGTTTAATATTACATTTGACCAATAGATCTGTAGGATCCTTTAGCCTTAAACATACATTTTAGTTTTTTCCCTAATCAATTAATTTTTGTTTTATACAACAGGTTTGGAGATGACGGTCTGAGTTTCGATGGGCATACGGGCCATATGATGGGCGTTCTTGAAAAAACAGATTGCATTGTCAATCCTGACACGTGCGCAGAGAAAGGCTTCTCCATAGGTACAAAACTCAGGTTTCCAATCAGTGTGACATCAGCTCCTGAGCCCAAGTATATTCTGGACAGCGGCGGCCATCTTAAATCTACACGTGGCGTATCGTTATTTGTAGAAAAAGGAGACCTTGTGGCTGAAGTCGAAACGTCGGAGCGACGTTGGAAGGTGAGCTCTACCCTTACGAAGTACCACAGAAATAGTGTGAACCATCTTCTTAACATCTGCGTCCAGGTCAGGTCGCAATGTTGATAGTAGACCTAGTTAAAAGGATGGTAGTCGGTTGAGTGGCTTCCAGATGGCTTTCACCACTCTGCGTCATACATAGATCCTCCAGCTGGGAAGTCTTTCTTCTCCCAGGGCTGAGTTTTCTGTAGTTCGTCTTGTTGACGTCTCCGTAGCGTGAATGGTTTTTATAGGGAGGGGGTGCTAATTCTTCGCCCAACCCTCCTTTCTCATCCGGAATAGGGATCGGTTATGGAGGGTTTCTTTTTTCTTGTATTTAAACTTAATTCATCATCCTGTGTCATTGTGTGTTAACACTGGCGCTATAGTTGGCATGCCGCTATTTACGATAAACCACTTTGGATGATCCTCACACGATAGCAATGAGACACCTGATTAACTAAGTGTTGAAAGGACTATCAACACCATTGAGTTATTAACTGAAATTCGCCCTGATTGTGCTTATATTGCTTTCTTTTAGGTTAAGAGCGATATACCGCTAGACTCGTGGATTTACCTGATGGTAACCTGGAACAAAGCTGATGGGCTCAAAATGTATCACAACTCCCAACTCAAGTCTGATGACGATGCTGGTCTTCCTGTGCACGGATCTGTTCCGTCGTCACTGGCAGAAAATTTTGCTATTGGCCGTAATATTGGGAACAACGGACCTTTCAGCTATGCGTCTTTTGATATGGGTTCCATGACCTTATTTGGAGGCTGTATGAAACAAGATGACGTAGATGCAGCATATATTTTCTTCTGGAGCAGTCGTAAGTCGATCTATTTTGTAAGACGGATTCTGTTCCGCCCAAACACGTAGCAAGTAAGCCGCCTGGATCTTAAGTCCCTATCAGTGCTTTTTCCATTCACCACAGTAATAGTTTTGAAAATTGTTCAAATTTTTTGTCTCTAGTCTCACCAGGGGTTGTAATACAAAATAGACATTCAAAACTGTAGAATAATTTGTAATTGCAGTAAACTGGAGAATGTCACGATTATACTTTGTTTTTGTTCCCAATAGTCTCAGCAAAAGTTTACTACGCATCCCTACGTGTAACAAACGATGCTGGTAGAAAGATTATCCTAAAACCTGACAAAGGCAATCCTCAAGGGTTCGCAATTAATCCCCGCTCCACCCTAGAGGTAACTCTAATGTCTATGTCCACGGATGGGGCGCCTGTGCAACCCGTATTCTTCAGAGCAATTGATTCCGAGACTGCTGTCCGGTTTATGATCAACAACAAGATTTTACCCTACATGATCACTCCAGTTGAGAGCAAGAAGGAGTTTAACACGCTCATCGTGTCTGTACCTCGTAAGTAATTTTGGCTACTCGATTGAGTGTTAACACGCCCATCATGTCTGTACCCCGTATGTTGCACGCCTGTGCGTTTTCCCAACTACTTTGACGAAATGAATAATCTGATCTTCACTTTGCAGTAACTCGGAGCATGTTCCAGAATGCGCCAGAACTGTTTTGAAAATGCGGATAGTATTTGTGCAAATGAAAGATGTGCCTACCATATGTGATACAAATAGTGACTCAGGTTTCGAATTATAAGAAATAAGCGTATTCATACAAAATTCATTGGAAATCATCTTACTGTCCAGCATTCTCTTTCGCGTTTTGTAGATTTGCTTTGTTGTACAGGTTAGAGAGAGCTAACTTATCAAGGAATTGAACAACAAAAAAGATTTAAACTCATGTGACATAAATTTGTTTCTTTTGACAAACAGCCCCTCCAACTCTGCCCAAATACGTTTGGGGGATAAATCGCGTTGTGAACGGACAGGTTAAAGATACGCTTCCATTGTTACACGCCCACGGTGACTTCCTTTCGACCAGCGGTGGAGTGCACTTTAGTAACAATGAGAGCTGGATTGATGCAGGCGATTACAAAGGTAATTTAGTCACGGCATGAATGATGTCACGAGTTTCTCGATCTCCTATCTGGGGACTTAAAACAACCCGAAAAACTTGTCGAAAAAGAGTAGAGTGAGCCTGTCTACTTCTAACTCTGGGCAACTCTTAATGAATATCAATGTGAGCCATATATAGTGGACTATTTAAGGCCCTCAACACCAAAGTCAACTGTACTACTTTGTAAACAGATACTGAAAAGCCCTGATTGGAAGCACCCGTATGACTTTGTATTTGTATAAATTCGTTGAACTTTGGTTTTCTTATTTATGTACGCGTGTTTATATGCATCTAATGACTGGTTTGTACTGTAGGAACCTGCCTTAGTGATCCACACCTGTGTACCAGTGGACTCGCAGTCGGGATAAAAGTCAAACTTGACGCAGAGATGAAGACTTCACCTGAGACTCACTTCATACTGGACAGCGGTGGTGCTAAAGACGACTCCAGAGGGTTTAGTCTGTTGTTGAAACAGGGAAAACTACACGCGGTGGTTTCAGAGTCCAACACTGTGTGGACGGTGAGAACTGGAAGTTGGTCTTGTGTAGTGTTATTCATTCCTAAACCACAAAAAGCCTTCTCTTGTTCATTCTTCGACAGATACCCACAAACCGCCCTCTTTCGGCCTTCACACCTCGAGTAAACCATCAAGTATTTTAACAGATACCCTCCAACCTACCCCCCTTCGGCCTTCACACCTCGAGTAAACCATCAAATATTGTGACAGATACCCTCCAACCACCCCACTCTCCGTTGCTCACATCTCAAGTTAACCCGTAGTATTATCACCGACACTCTTTCCGTCCCTCATGTCTCAGATCTCCCCTACCCTAAGTCTTAAGCTAACCAAGAAGCACTCCTACTTAACTCTTCTTAACCCAGCGTGAATACACCTTAAACTTGGGACAAACTTTTCCACAGGTTGCAACCAGTACCAAGTTCGACACATGGCAGTACCTCATGCTTACTTGGAAAGAGGACCAGGGACTCTCTCTCTACGCTAATGGAGAGCTTGTAGCTAAGTCTAATGACCCCATTCCGGAGGAGGGTAAACACGCAAGGGATTCGTTCACCCGTTTAGCCGTTGGACGTAGTTCGTCTGGCCCTCCATACGGGAACATCAAGATGGCCGTTGGTTCCCTGGTCTTCTTTGACACTCACCTTCCAAAGAGTGATGCGCTCAAAATGTTCTTGTATTACTGGGGAAACGGTAAGATCTCTAGAGACCTTTTTACTCCAATATTGATAAAACGATGCGTGAAACAAGTTGAAGCCCTTACGTTAGACTGAAAACTTTTGTCTTCAGTTAATTGTTTTACCCCAAAGATTTTTTTAGGTTGAGAATATTTGTTAGCTTTTAGTAAAACCGCTTATTTTTATTTCATTAAGCGTTTTACATTAGGTCAACTTTCACCGCGATTCGATTAAATTAAACTTAATTTCGATGGTCATAAAAGTTGTTGTACAACTTCAAGTGGCATAAATGGACCCTCAAGAGTTGACCCGCTCCCAACAGATGTGCCTTCACAGCTCAGTTAGTTAGAGAACCGCACTGGTATCGCAGAGGAGGTCACGGCTTCGATCCCCGTTGAATCCTGAAATGTTTTCCGCAATTGCTTAAATTGTGTTCACAACCGCGAAGATCGTATCATAATGTCATCAAATTAAACTTACTCATCTTGTGTGAACCATGCGATGTTGCACTGTGAAAATGATTTAATCCTTCCCAGGGCCCAGTTTCTCAAGGCCGGTTAGCACTAACCCAGGATTAAGCTTTTAATCTATGTTCTTGTTACCAACCTTACAGAGACTTATTTGAGCTGTAGTTTTTTTAATTGATATGTTTTTTTTTTCTGTGGGAAAACTAAATCCGCAAACCTTTCACTAGAGACGAAATTACAGCTTGAATTTTGGCTCAACCCAGGGTTAAAGTTAACCAGCCTTTGTCAGCTAAACAACTCAATTAATTTATCATTTTTATTCAAAATTCCAGTGGCGCCGCGCTCGTCTGATCGCTACATCAAGGCCAAGTTCGATAACAGAGCTGGTACCGAGATTAAGATCATCCCTAGTAAAGGACAGAAGAAGAATGAAGGGTACATAGTTGAGCCGCATATGACTCTAGATCTGTCGTATGTTGAGAAAGGTGTGTTCAACAACATCCCTGTCACCTTCCGAGTGGTGGATTCCAAATCTGGAAATGGTAAAGATCTTCTCCTGAACGGAGAACGAAAGCCTTTTACTGTGTATCCAAGTGTAAACAAAGACAAGATCAAATTGGCTGTTGTCACTGCACGTGAGTACAAAACTGAGAGCTGCATTAAGCTGTCTAGTCTTTGATATGAGATATCCCGTGCATGCTGCATCGAAACTTTTGAAGCCTTAAAGTGCCCTTCTTTAAACGATTGATCACCCTTCTTTTTGTTTATTCCAGTTAAGATGTCTTAATTCAGAAGTTATGTGATTATCACCATCACTATTATCATCATCATCATCATCACCATCATTACTATCATTATCACCACCATCATCGTTATCATCATCATCACTATCAGCATCACTATTATCATCTCTATCAACTTCATTATCACTATTATGATCATTACTCTCATGGTCATTATTACCACCATCAACATCATCACTATCATTACCAGGCGCAGTCTTTCCTTTCTTTTCTCGGCTTGCGCATCGCATGCACGTTTTTTTTTTCTTTTATACGGTATTACAAACTTAATTTTTGTTAAACACTTTTGCTTTTAAACCAATTTAAAGCACCGCAACAGATCTCGAGTAAAAGTATTAATGACAGCCTTTTATTTATTTAGTGAAATGTCCAAAACCGGATGGGCTTTTTGCGGATCCTTTTTCACCGAAGCGGTACCTTAGCTGTGTGAAGGGCGTGGTCAACCACATGACTTGTCCTGACGAAATGAAATGGGACGAAAGCATCAAATCGTGCGCTGGTAAAGGTGAGGAACAAATCACGTTTTTAAGAGATTTAGCACCGTTTTTACGTGATACGAAAGATATAGCAACACGTACACGTGGTGTTAGAGACTGGGCACTACGCGTGTGTGAATTTAGAGAGATTTGCCACCTAGTTTCCGTGTTAACGTAAATTAGCGTCGCCATTCTACCCTAGCGGAGTTCAAACGGAAAACGCTGGAAAATCTCAGTTTGGTGCTTTTTAACAAGTACTACTTAGCTTTTCTTTATTTTCCGTAACATTGCTAAATTTTCAATTCTAAACTGTACTTTCTAGGTCGCGAATCATCGGCTGGCCTTCCTTTGTTTTACTTCGATTTATATTTTCACAACTACGCCGGGTCGGAGGCCGAGATTTTGAAAAAGACGTCCGGCAACAAACCGGTGGTGAATATACCCCGTGGGGAGTCTCGCCATTTGAAATTCACCTCCCTGCTGTCCTCGCCCGCCCAGTTTCGCGTCATTGAAAAAGCCACCGGAGACTCGCTTTTGGTGAACCAACTTCCTGTCTTTAAAGTGAAAGGGTCGTTGGATCAGAATGCTGTTGCAGCTACTAACATCGACATCACAAAGCCACGTAAGTGAGATCTGCTGGTTGATTAGAAAGTTTGTTTGCAGTTGCAGTGAAAATTCTTTTAGCTATCAGAAAGGTAAAGACCTTAGCTCATTACCCAGAGTCCTTTGGATCTATTGATACCTTTAGTCTCTACCCAAAACACATCTTGCAAAAGTTAAGTCCTTTCTCGTGCCCAGTCGCCGGTACACGCTTCCGGTTTCTGTAGTGATAGGCAGAAAAGTGTCTTTAACTCTCCCTGGACAGGACACTAGTCCATCGTAGATTGGCCCCACTAATAGCTGGTCGTAGGTTAGCCCCCAATAGAAGATGGTCGCAGGTTAGCCCCCAATAGAGGATGGTCGCAGGTTAGCCCCCAATAGAAGATGGTTGTAGGTAAGTCCCCATAGAGGATGGTCGCAGGTTAGCCCCCAATAGAAGATGATCGCAGGTTAGCCCCCATAGAGGATGGTCGCAGGTTAGCCCCTAATAGAGGATGGTCGCAGGTTAGCCCCCAATAGAGGATGGTTGCAGGTTAGCCCCTAATAGAGGATTGCCGTAGGTTAGCCCCCAATAGAAGATGGTTGCAGGTTAGCCCCCATAGAGAATGGTCGCAGGTTAGCTTTCAATAGAGGATGGTCGAGGTTAGCCCCCAATAGAGGATGGTCGCAGGTTAGCCCCCAACAGAGGCTGGTCGCAGTTTAGCCTCTTTTGTACAGCTGAAACAAGTCGAGTGAAGTGTCTTGTTCAAGGGCACACCACAGCTAGTGGTCTAACTGGGACTCAAGCTCGCGACCCTAGGATTATGAGTCGAACACGCTAACCGCTCGGCCACTGCCCCGCCTGAAAACTCTGGTTTAATTGTTTTGTGTGCTTTACTAAGACTGATTTTCAACCGCAGTTTACTATTACACGGTTTCCACCAAGACTGGGAACTACTTCAATGGCGGCACGACTGCCAACGTGTTCATCAAACTTGTTGGTACCAAGGGACGCACTGACGAGATTGAACTCAACCATGATGGCTTCACCAACTTCAAAACTGGGCAGTAAGTCTGAAATTCACGCTCTTAGAGTTGTGTGACGTTTTTGTGATTGCGTTAGAGTAAGTCTGAAAATCACGCTCTTAGAGTTGTGTGACGTTTTTGTGATTGCCTTAGAGTAAGTCTGAAAATCACGCTCTTAGAGTTGTGCGACGTTTTTGTGATTGCGTTAGAGTAAGTTTGTGATTTTTACGCTTTTACAGTTGTATGACGTTTTTATGAGTACGTTAAGTAAGAATTTGTGATAATTTCTGCAGTTAGAATCGTGAGTTGCAAATTGCTATAACAGTGCTCGTGTTTCTGTGTTTTTAAGGTAAAACTTGTCGTTAACAATCGGTTTCGTGTGTATTTCTCAGGCTGGACACTTTCCGAGTTCCAACTGCTGAACTTGGTAGACTAAGAAAGGTCATCATACGACACGATAGTACCGGCGTCTCACCAAAGTGGTTTTTAGAGGAGGTAAGATCATCGCTCATCAGTTTTACTGAAAACATCCATCAGCAAACCAAAATGAATTTGAAACCTAGTACTTCACGATGCACTGCCCAAAGTGCTAGCCGCATTTGGGACTTTGTTGCTTTACGCGAAAGATAAAAGAATAGAAACATACTCGCATCCGACATTCACTAAAATTTGTTTCTCAAATTTCCTTGAAATGTCTCGTTTGACAGACACCGTGTTGACTCATTTTATCACAACGTGAAGCTATGGAGAGAAAAGGGATTCTTTTTATGTGAACTTTAATAGGACAAACCGCATTACAAGCTTAATTCTTTGTCCTTATAGGTTACAGTGAAGGACATGAATGGGAAAACATATGATTTCCCATTGAACGAGTGGCTTGACGATGAACAGGGCGTGGAGCATTTGAGCCGTGAACTCGATGTGTCTCTTCTCGACAGTCAGAGTAGGTGTCCAAAGTGTTGTTACTTGGAATGGTATCCCATAAAGCTTTAGTAAATTAACTTTCTTAATCCCGTTCCTGCACCTTTTTTGCAACTCCCTCACTCCTTTCACTTATTAGTGTGGCTAATACATCACATATATTTGTGATTGGAACTTGAACCACTATTAATTAGTCAAGCTCGTCACGTTGTCCTGACCTATTACTCAATGGAGTTTCTAATGCACATTGCTGACCGGCAGGTGACTGTCCTCAGACGTGTCTGAACTCAGGTGTGTGTGTAGAAGGTAAATGTCAGTGTCCGCCTCAGTACACGGGTGACTTTTGTGAAAAAGGTAAGCAACTGGAGGCCATGATCTATTTATCAATCTCCAAACAGCTGTAACTATGAGAACCGTTTTGCTAATTTTTATATTAGTAATCAAAGAGCAAAGATTTCAATGCATAGCGCATGACTCATCCTACACAGTGCAAGTAGAAATATTGTTATTGGCTGTCTAATATGTTTAAGTGACAAATTTGGTTTTCCATGGTTAGGTTAAATTATCAGTTATGCTGCCACACCCGATTTCCTTTTAATTAAGAGTCCTCGAATTTTCAAATTAGTTGATGAAATCTTTGGAGACGACGTTGCTCCCCTTGAAAGGTAGTTCAGTAAAATTGACATTTTGGTCATATGCTTAGATTTGCATCTTTCATGGGTGTTGGCCTGAAGTTAGTTAAGCTTGATATACTCAAAGGATGAGAAAGTGCTGGGTGGATTAAGTAGGCTGCCCTTTTGACTGGTAGGATGTCAACACTCTTGTACTGGGGTCATGAATAACTTTGTAGGACAATCCAGTTTCCTTGTGTTAAAGAATGCCTTAGTTGTGATAGCTACGATGGTATTGGATCCCAAACTATGTCAACTGAGGTATCTTTACTTCATTTCTGTGCGCAGCAATATGCCCGCAGTCTTGTGCCAATAACGGAACCTGCAAGGATCCGTTTACCAACGAGTGTATCTGCACAAAAGGATATGCTGGAAAGTACTGTCAAACAGGTTTGTCGGTGGTTCGTTTTATCCATCGTTAAATTCTTAAGTGTTAAGTTTTATTTGTATATGTTCTAGGCAGTAGAACACACTCGAGTGAAGAAAAATTGGGCTCCGAGGATAATCCGTGTTTGATAATTCTATACCCCGTAAATTGCTTTGTTGCCAGCATGGTGAGTCCGGGTGGTGTGTAGTGATTATCACGCCTTAGCCTGACTAGCAATCAGGAGACGTAGGTTCGAGTCCCACCCGGGGCATTCAAACCAATTTTTTCAATTTTTTCGAGTGTGTTTGAAGGTGAAAAGATGCTGTATCATGTCTTTTCCATAAACTTTTAAACTCGATAAAACAAGCGTTCATAAAACAGTTCATCCTTTGAAAGTATATTTATTGTTATGTTAGCCTTGGTGTAAATTGGTGTTATGTTACAGCACTGTAACAAACTAAAATATAGAAGTACAATGTAACCCCGTTAATTCGAAGGCTCCAAAGGGAAAACGAAAAACAGTTCGAATTAGCAGGGGTTCGAATTAACCGAGCTTGTATTAATTGGTTTGTGTATCTAAGACCAAATCCCGGGGAAATTGGATGTTGTTCGAATTAGCGGGGATTTCGAATTATCCGAGTTCGAATAACCGGTGTTTATCAGTATCTAACTGACTTAGTACGGACTTGGCTTTTGGGTTGGTGAATTTTGTCGTGCTTACCAAAAAAAAACTTTGAAACGCACGTGGTTTGGTTTGGATAAGATATGAACTTACATTTTTTCAAACCAAGGTCTTGTCTTTGGTGTTGATGTCAAGCTTGGTATCAATCACCAAATAGTAAGGATTTTTTAAAAATTTTAGAAAACTGAACGTTTTGTCTATTTATTTGCAGCCGTTTGCTCCGACTACTGTCGCAATGGAGGATCCTGTACTGCGCCAAATACGTGTATTTGCAAACCGGGTTATAGTGGTCCTTTGTGTCAGTTCTGTAAGTACATCAGGGTGTTAGATAGGAGTGGTATGCCGTAGAGACTGGAGAGTAAAGTAACTGTTTTGTTAAAGTATTATAACTACCCTTTAAGTCTTTTGAATGGTTTAGAAACGAAGTATGTTGCCTTCATCTTACTAGATCAGAGTTGCTAACTTGACACACTGGAAATTTCGGTCGATGTATTATGGAACTATAATTACCAGTTCTCGACCATGCAAAACAGGGCAATAAACCAACATGGCTGAGTGCTGTGCAATCGTCTATAACGATCCAACAATCCCAATGTTAACACACGACTGTAAAACGATTCCAAAAAAACTTGGGAAATCTTGCACTTAGCTTCTGACATGCGTGTAACTTTCATCTTGAGGCACTATAAATCTCGCTTGGCTATTTGCCTTAATGGCTAAGCTCCCCAAGACCATTAATCCAATACCAACAATCCTTTCGAAATGCTGATTATTTTAGAAGTCCCAAAAGTACTAGCGTTGAAAAGTGCTATATTCGCTTGTTAAACACTGTTTGCATCATTGCCACTTAATGGCAATGCTAAAGATCAAAATCTTTTTGTTAAATGCCAAATATTAAGATAAACAATCAGTAATTAAAAGTTTTCATAAGGCAAACACAGAAACCAAGAAATTTCCCTTGATTAAGATGCACTCTCTCCATTGATCCCAGACAATTCAGATTAAGAGTGCATTGCATTCGTCTCATGTACTGTTTTCTTCCTCGTTGCTCTCGTTGTTTTTATAGAACGTTGTAATTAAACTTTCCGGTTTCATTCTCGTTTCAGCTGACTGTAAGCCCGAGTGTGCGAATGGTGGACTCTGCTTGGATGGCAAATGTGTTTGTAAACATGGATACTACGGGGACACTTGTCAAATAGGTGAGGGACTTTGGCACTAGGCCTTTCTTCAGAAATACAATAATAACATTGTCTATTACGACGAAAACAATAATTTTGATGATAAAAAAGGTGTTAATGAAGGTTATGGTGCTGGTGATGATCATCATCAAAATGATGGTTGCAGTGGTGCTGATGAAAAATCATGAAAACTATTGGGCGTTGTTTTTGATGATCATCAAATTGATGGTAGCATTAGTGCTGGTGATGAAAATGGTAGCAATGATAGTGGTGATGTGGATGATGATCATCAAAATTGAGGTTGCAGTGGTGCTGATTAAACATCAAAATGATTAAGCGGTGCTTCTGATGATCATGAAATTGATGGCGGCAGTGTTGGTAATGATCATTGAGTGAACCACCATATTGTTTCGTATTTCAAATGGTTGACAACTACTAAAGCTAATCATCATATTTTATTCCAGTCAACTTATGCGAGTTACATGTTGATGCCGGTCCGTGCCGAAGCGAGGTCGAATACGCTGCAAGTCAGCCGGAAGGACGATCACCCGGATGTATGCACTACCTCAAGGACTTATTAAACACGTGTTCAGAACGCAACGGAACCTTCGCTCTAGAGCAGTGCAGGTCCATTTGTGGTAAGGCACAGCTGTTATTCCATTAGACATTACATTTGCAAAGATGAAAGTATGAGAGTGGCACAACAAGTGACCCAGACTTGAAAATATATGCTGTTTGATTAAGAAACCATCCCCGCATGTTTTGTTAGCCCAGTTGGTAAGGCGCCAGTCTGTTGTGCGGGAGGCCCGGGTTCACTTAAAACAAGTGACGAGGAGTAACCACCTTTTCTCTAATACCTACAAGCGGTTAGACCTTCGCTTCTTTTAGGATAAGGACGTTTAACCATAGGCTCTGTCTCTCGACATTCTATCAGGGGACTTGTCGAAAAAGAACAGGGTGATCCCGATGTCTTGGCCTGTCAACCATTAGCTGAAGACAACCCTGAATGCCAAAGTCCTCTGTATTACTTTATAAGCAGGTGCTGAAAAGCTCTGATTGAAAGCAGTGTATAAAATTTCAAAATATTTATCAGACCCCTACTAAAAAGCCCAATATTATTATACACTTAATGCATAGTCCCCAGGGAAACAGTTAGTTTTGTTTTCCCGAGAGCCCGGATGTTTCCCGAGAAGAAGTCGAAGGAAACATCCGGGAAACTCGAGGGAACTATTTACTACGGGATACCTAGTAGGTATATAACAATGTTTATTATTCCCTTTGTGTTAAATTAATTACTATAATTATTACATTTATTATTGTTGTTACTATTATTATTATTATTATTATTATTATTGTCATTTATATTATTATTATTATTATTGTTATTATTATTAT